>PVHY01004325.1:49845-95645 GCA_004024945.1 Uropsilus gracilis
ATATATATATATATATATATATATATATATATATATATATATATATATATATATATATATATATATGAGTGTCATGATCCTGCCGCGGTAGGAAACAGCACCTGAGGGAAGGGGTGAGGATAGAAATCAAAACACAGTTGGGCAGGAGGGTACACAGAGTTTCAACCTGTGGCTTATAAACAGTTTTTCTGGGCAGAGGTCTGTCGCTCAAGCTTCATGCAATTTTTTCTTTTTCATGTACACATTTTTACACAGAGGACAGCACATATCTATTTTTGCTTACTTTCTTGCCTAACTTTTTCCTGTCCCGAGTGCTGTGCACCAGAGCTCCTCACTTCAGCAGTTTTTGTTTCTTGTTCCTCTTACATGCTTGAGCAAATATATTCCCAGGTCACCAGCCACCACTCCCAACATCTCTCCCTTTTTTCTTCTTTAATGAGGCTGTGATATTGGTTATGCCTGTCTTAGGTGGCCCATCCTCCGCTAGCGTCCTTACCCATCATTGGAAGCCACTGGCTCTTTCCAACGGTTCCTGTCTTAGGTTTGTACCCTGGTGAATGGGTACTAATCTATTATTGGTCATACAACCTACCAGGGCTGTGTGTAATGAACCTTAAGTTGTTGGCAGTCGGCATCAAGGGAATGAATGGCCAGATAAAAGGTGCTCACGATCCAAGGGAAACAGCACAGGAATAGGAGACATAGTTCGCCGTGAACACAAGGGGCTTAATCCAGTCCATGAAGTCAGGCCATCCAGGGCTCCAGTTTTTTAAACTAGTAACAATATCATTGACAGCAGCATCTATATCAAAAGCAAACTTGAGTGCCTGGTGTAACTGTAAAATAATCTGGTGAGGGCATAGCACATCAAAAGAGAGGTTAGTATGAGACTAAATGCCTTGCAAGTGATTTTGTACCTTATCCCAACTAAGATTCATTATAGGTCACATTAGTGACATGAACATGGTGACAATTGGCATGGCAGAGAAGCGAGCTTTTAATTTTTAGGAACTGGACCTGATCACCGAAGAACAAAACCGTGTCATACAAAATGGAGAGCCTAGTCTCTTGTTTCTGATGGATAGTTCCTTCAATGTGTAGCACATCTGTCACATTAGAGGCTAAAGAGTTTACATAGGAAACAGTTTGGATTTTTTGGATGAGGGCCACAGTTGAAACTGTTTCACAGCAATTATTAAAGAAAGGATCCCCATAATAATCAACCCTATGACCCTTTTTTGGGCATATAAGAGCATTTTGCTGGCGGGAAATGGCAAACCAACTGGGTCATAATATCACTCTGAGGAAACGTTAACCCGGCACTAGTAACAAAGGAAGTTGAACTATAGTAGTAACAGTATCAACAGAATTATCATTGGCCATAAAGCAAGAAGCTTTGCAAGCTGTGCTAGTGAGATTAAAAGGCTGTGCTGGTGACCATATTTGAAAGCTCAGGTTTCCATGCAGGAAGGCGTAGCACCGGTAGGTCCAGCAAGTATGTCCATAGCAGGTTGACTTGTGTCACCCATCTGAGCCAGGTGTATCAGGAACAGGATGGGCAGTGGCCATGGTGCATGGTTTTTCTGTCATACAAGTTGCTCTGGGATCCACCAGGCCTCATCTGTACCCTGAGGAAGAACACAAACATGTCCTTAACCCCATATGAGCACGGGGTCGGGCCCATTCCATTGTCCTGTAAGTGAATCCTTCCACTTAACCTGGGTGTATTGTGATTTGGTGCTTGACTACCAGTGATGTTCTGCAGCAGACCAGACATCAGAGTCAGGGTAGAGAAAGTTTAGGGTGACTAGGGCTTGTTGTGATTTTTTTGGGGGGGTTAATGCATACAATTCCCCCTTTTGTACCTTTGCTATTTGAGTTTTTAGGGTTGCATGCGCATTTTCTACAATGCCTTGCCCTTGAGGGTTGTAAGGGATACCAGTTTTATGGAGGAAATTAAAAGCACCACAAAAGGCTTTAAAGGAGTTAGATGAGTATCCAGGCCCGTTGTCCCTTTTGATGGTGGTGGGCAAGCCAACAAAAGAGAAACAGGCGAGGCAGTGAGTAATAACGTGGGAGGTGCCCTTGCCCATTTGTGCCATTGCCATTAGAAGGACTGAAAAAGTGTCAATGGTGACCTAGTCATATTTAAGGTGACCAAAGAAGGGTATTTTAGAATAGGATACATGAGACAAGATGGAGCAGTGTCCGTCTCACTAGGACCAGAGTGGAGCAGTTGTAAGGCTTGCTGCACAGGGGTTTGAATATCAGAAAGACCTGGGTTGTTTGGCTTAATTGAGGCTGGGTAAGTCGGAGGAGGAGGTGTAGGGGAAACCTCAACTCTCCTTTCCCCAATATTTGTAATCTTTTTTTTTTTTTTGAAATTAGGTCTCACTATTTTTTGCCCGTGGAACTGCAGGCTCATGTTGCCTAGGGTACCACAGACTCAAGCAATACCCAACCTCAGCTTCCCAGGAAGCTGGGATTACAGGCGTGCGCCACCATGCCCAGCTATATATTTTTTGAACTAGGTCTCACTACTACGTGCCCCCCGGTGGGACTCGAACCAGGATCCCTGGCCCTGGGCGCAGCTTTCTAAGTTGCCGCTTACAGGCATATGCCACCATGCCTGGCCTTTAATCTTTTTTTCAATTGACTGTATTAAATCTTTAAGATTGGCAGCCTCTTGGGTATCACTATTGGGCTTTTGTGGCTCATTCAAAGGGGTGGTAGTGGATGCATCTAACTGAGGATAAATTTTCAGGGTCACTGACTACAGGAAAGTCCCAATTGTCACTATGATCATGTTCTTCCTCGTCTTCCAGATCTCCTGATCTTGTGGGGGTAAAGGTTCCTCCAAAGAAGGGGGGCCCATCATCACAACAACTTTACAGGTTCAGGTGGTTTAAGAAGGTGGCCAAGGAGGTGTGACCCATTTCTCATTTTCTGCCCTGGGATGTAGGAAATCATGAATAAGGGACCATAAACCAAAGACATAGATAGGGACATCCTCTGGGCCATTAGAGGTATAAGATTTTTTTATAGCTTCACCCACTTTTCCCCATGTTTCTGAATTAACTGAGATCTCTTTTAGGACCTACGGGCAAACCTCTTCAATAAATTTCAAGAACTTGTCTATCTGATTTCAAGAGAGCTTAGTACCTCTCTGTTTTACCATGCATGTAAGGATTTGGACAAATATTTCCCCCTACCCATTCCCCATTCTCCTACCTGAATTCCTCTGCTTACCTCTCAACTTGCTTACAGAACTGTTTAGACTCTGCAGAGATCCTTCACTGAATCCTTCATACTCAGGTTCCTGTTCAGGTGCCACTTGCTGTGGTCTAACTGTGGTAGGGAACAGCACCTACCACAGGGGAGGGGTGAGGATTGAAATCAAGACACACTTGGGCAGGAAGGCACACAGAATTTCAACCTGTGGCCCCAAGTTTTTTTTTCAGCTCAGCTTATAAACAGTTTCTCTGGGTGGGGCTCTGTCACTCAAGCTTCATGCAATTTTTTTCTTGTCACGTACATATTTTTACGCAGAGGACAGTACATATCTATTTTTGCTCACTTTCTTGCCTAACTTTTTCCTGTTCCTATTGCTGTGCACCGGGGCACTGTGCTTCAGCAGTTTATGTTAATTGTTCCACTTGCATGCCTAAACAAATTTATTCCTGGGTCACCAGCCACCACTCCCCACATATGAGGTGATAGATGTTTTAACTAACCTTATAGTGGTAATTATTTTATATGGTCATCTTGTACACCTTAAGCCATATTATATATCAATTATATCTCAAAACCAGATTAAAAAGACATAGATAAAAACCAACTATATTTGAATTAGGTTCATAATATTTCAATATTGGTTTCTTAGTGACAAATGTGCATTACTAATGTGATATAAACAATAGAGGGAACTAGGTGTGGAGGGATATGTGAACTCCATATGGAGTCTTTTCAATTTTTTTATAAATGTGAAAGTATTGTAAATAAAAATTTTATTAGTAAATTTTTTGAAAGCTATATATTTTTTAATTTATTTATATATAAATTTCACATCATTGTAATCCCAGGGATTCACAACCCCACCCTCCCCAACCATTCCCCCCTTTCATCCCCTGCCCCAAGTTGTGTGCTTCAGTTTGGTGCTTAGCTTGTTTTGACTTTTCCTCAGGGCTTTTGTTTGTTTATTTCTTGTTTATTTATATATTAGTGAAACCATTTGGTTTCTGTCTTTTTCTTTTTGACTTGTTTCTGCTAATATGATTTCTTCTAAGTACATCCGTGCTGTCATAAAATCATAAAATTTGTCATTTTTAATTGATGAGTAATATTCCATCATGTATATATACCATATTTTTTTTCATCTCATCCTCTGTTTTGGGGCATTTAGATTGCTTCCAAGTCCTTGCAATTATAAATAGTGCTGCAATAAATGACACAGGTGTCTGTTTGTACCCACATTGAAGTCACTTTTGGGTAGATTCTCAAGAGAGCAATTGCTGGGTCAAATGGTAGATCCATTTCATTAATTTGAGGGTCCTCCACACAGCTTTCCATAGTGGTTGGACCAGTTTACATTCCCACCAGCAGTGTAAGAGTGTTCCTTTCTCTCCACATCCTCGCCACCACTTGTTGTTGCCTGTTCTTTGGATGTGCGCCATTCTTACTGGTATAAGGTGGTATCTCATTGTGGTTTTAATTTGCATTCCCTTATTGCTAGTGATAATGAGAAATTTTTCATGTGCCTGTTGGCCTTTTGTATTTCCTTTTTGGAGAAATGTCCTTTTAGTTCTTGTCCCATTTTTTTGATTGGGCTTCTTGTTTTGTTTTTGTTTAGTTGTGTGAGTTCCTTGTGGATCTTCATTATTAAACCCTTATCACTCTTGTGTAAGGCAAAATTTTTTTCCCATTTGATTGGGCTTCTTTTTGTTTTTTCTGTTGTCTCTTTTGCTGTATAGAAGCTTTTGTTTGATCTAGTCCCATTTGTTTGTTTTCCTTCATTTTTTTTGCCATCTGTAGATGTTTCCAGAAAGGAATTTCTGAATTGTCATTCATGGAGGGTTTTGCCCAAGTTTTCCTCTACATGTTATGGTTTCGGGTCTGACATCTAAGTCTTTTATCCATTTTGAATTTGTTTTTGTACATGGTGTAAGGGAGTTGTCTTGGTCCATTTTTTTTACATGTCTTAGTCCAATTTTCCCAGCATCATTTATTCAAGAGACTATCTTTGTTCCAGTGTATGTTTTTCACTACTTTGTCAAAGATTAGATGATTATATATGTGTGATTTTACTTCAGAGCACTCAATTCTGTTCCATTGATCTGAATGTCTGTTTTTGTACCAGTACCAATCTGTTTTAATTATTATGGCTTTGTAGTATGGTTTGAAGTTTGTAATTGTAATACCTCATTCTCTTTTTTTCTGGTCAGGAGGTTTTTTGATATTTGAGGTCTTTTGTTATTCCATATGAATTTCAGTAATTTTTGTTCTATCTCTTTAAAAAATGTCATTGGGATTTTTATTGGGATTGCATTGAATCTGTAGATTGCCTTTGGTAGGATGGCCATTTTGATGATATTAATTCTTCCAATCCATGAACAGGTAATGTCTTTCCATTTCCTTATGACTTTTTTTATCTCTTTTAGCAGCATTCTAAAATTTTCTTTGTATAGTTCTTTCATGTGTTTTGTTAGGTTTATTCCCAGGTATTTAATTTTTTTTTGGTGCGATGGTAAATGGGATGGTTTTTCTGATTTCTTCTTCTATTTGACTTTTTTGCATATAGGAAAACTATCATGTGTTGATTTTGTGTCCCACTACCTTACTGAACTGGTTTATTATTTCAATAAATTTTTATGTGAATTTTTGAGGTTATCTATATAGAGAATCATGTCATCAGCATATAATGATAGCGTCAGTTCCTTTTTACCTAATTGTATCCCTTTTATGTCTTTCCCTTGCCTTATTGCCCTAGCTAGAACTTCCAGTGTTAGAGAGTAGTGTGGAGAGTGGACAGTCTCCTTGCCTGCTTCCAGATCTTAACTAGAATGATTTTAGTGTTTCTCCATTTGGGATGATGTTTGCTGTAGACTTGTCATAGATGACTTTTATTATGTTCAGGTAAGTTCCTTTCATCCCTAATTTTTCAAGGGCTTTTATCATGAGTTGATGCTGGACTTAATTGAATGCTTTCTCTGCATCTATTGATATTATCATGTGGTTTTTGTTTAACTCTTTGTTGTCAATTATGTCTAGTAGTGTATTATGTTAATTGATTTATGGATGTTGTACCATCCTTGTGCCCCTGGGATAAATCCCACATGGTCATGTTGAATAATGGTTTTGATTTGCTAGGATTTTGTTTAAAATTTTTACATCCATGTTCATTAAGGAAATTGGTCTATAGTTTTCTTTCTTAGCACTGTCCTTATTTGGTTTTGGTATGAGTGTGATGTTTGCTTCATGGAATGTGTTTGGAAGTTTTCCTTCTTTCTAATTTAATGGAAAATCTTTAGTAGTGCAGATGTTATTTAATCTTTGACTGTCTGGTAGAATTCATTTGTAAAGCCATCAGGTCCTGGGCTCTTGTTTTTAGGCAGGGTTTTGATGGCTGTTTCAAATTCACTGCTTGTGATTGGTCTATTTAAGTTCTCTATATCTTCCTTGTTTAATTTTAGGGTGTTGTATCTTTCTAATAATCTATCCATCTTATCCAGGTTGTTATATTTATTTCCATATAGTTTTTCATAGTAATCTCTTATTATCCTTCGGATTTCTTTTATGTCTGTTATAATTTTTTCCTCTTTCATTTGTGATTCTGTTTATTTGAATTTTCTCTCTTCTTTCCTTTGTGAGCTTTGCATGGGGCTTACTTAATTTTATTTATTTTTTCAAAGAACCAGCTTCTAGTTTCGTTGATCTTCTGGATAGTCTTTTTAGCTTCTAGGTTATTTATTTCTTCTTTTATTTTTGTTATTTTTTGTCTTCTGCTGGGTTTTGGGTTTTTTGTTGCTCTTTTTCTAATTTTTCAAGTTGGTAGATTAGGTTGTATTTTTGGTTAGTTTCTTGGTTTCTTAGTGTTTGCTATGGGCCTGTATTGTTATGAACCTCCCTCTTAGATATGTTTTTGCTGCATCCCAGACATTTTGGAATATTGTGTCTTCTTTGTCGTTTGTTTTGAAGTAAGTTTTAATTTCTTCTTTAATTTTTTCAATTATCCATTCTTCATTTAGTAGCATGTTGTTCAGTCCCCAAGTGTTGGATGTTCTTCTTGCTTTCTTTTCACTGTTAATTTCTAGTTTGATACCCTTATGGTCTGAAAAAAAAGTTGGTATTATTTTAATCTTTGTGTATTTATTTATGTTTGCCTTGTGGCCTATTATGTGGTCAATTTTAGAGAATGATTCATGTGCATTTGAGAAGAAGGTGCATTCTTTTCCTGGTGGGTGTAGTGTCCTGTATATATCTATTAGGTCCATTTTATGTAGGTCTTCTTTTACCTCTTTACTGTCCTTGTGTAGCTTTTGTCTTTTTGATCTGTCCTTTGTTGAGAGTGTGGTATTGAAGTCTCCTACTACATATGTGTCTTCATCTATATTTATTTTCAGTTCTCTTAGTAGCTGTCTCATGCAACTTGGTACACCCTCATTTGGTGAGTATATGTTGATAATTGTTATGTAATTTTGGTTGGTTGACCCTTGAACCATTAGGTAGTGACCTTCTCTATCTTTTGTTACTTTTTTAAATTTTGAAATCTGCTTTGTCTGCTATAAGAATGGCTACCTCTGTCCTTTTTGGAGGGCCATTTGCTTGTAGAATTGTTTTCCATCCTTTTACTTTCAATCTATGCTTATATTTTGGGACAGATATGTTTCTTAGAGACAGCAGAGTGTTGGGTCCTGTCTTTTAATCCAGTCTGCAACTCTGTGTCTTTTGATTGATGAGTTTAGCCCAATGATATTTAGAGTAATTATTGATGTTTGAGGTTCTAGCAGTGGTTCCTGGTGGTCATTTGGGGTTCTGTTTTAGTTTCTTCTTTCTTTTCTTTTTATTATTCATTCTTTTTATTCTTCTACAGGCTTCAATCTTAGGGCTTCTTGCAGGAGTTCTTGGTGTGGGGGTTTGGTGGTAGCAAATTTCTGGAGGCTTTGTTTGTCTGAGAATGTTCTAATTTTTCCTTCATAAAGGAAGGATAATTTTGCTAGGTAGAGTATTCTTGGTTGGCACTTTTTGTCTTGGAGTATTTTGAAGATGTGGCCCCATTCTCTCCTTGCTTGGAGTGTCTCTTCTGAGAAATCTGAGGTCAGTCTGATTGGTTTTCCTTTGTAGGTTATCTGTTTCCTCTCTCTCATAATTTTTTTTTTATCTTTGACTCTTGGAAGTTTTACTATGATGTATCTTGCTGTGTTTCTTCTTTCATTAAAGTAGTTTGGTGTCCTTTTTGTTTCCTGTATGTCTATTTTCACTCCTTCAGGTTTGGGAAATTTTCCTCCATTATTTCATTAAAGTGCCTTTCAAATCCTATGTCTTTCTCTTCACCTTCTGGGATTCTAATTACTCTTATATTTGTTTTCTTTAGGGTATTTGGCAGATACCTGAATTTTTTTCTTCTGTCTTCTTATTTTGTTTTTCTCTCTCTTTCTCTTTCTTCGTTCTCTCTACTTCTGTATCCTCTAGTGTGTTGATTCTTTCTTCTGTTTCTTCTAATCTGCTTTCCTGGCTCTTCCCTGCATTTTTGAGCTCTTCTAGTGCTCCTCTTATACACTGTATCTCCTGCAGCTTCTTATTTAGGTTTCAATTTCATTTTTCTGTTCATCAATGACACTGCTCATTTTGCTGCATTCTTTTCTATATTTTTCTGTTATTTCTTTTTGTTCGTTGAAAGCTTCTAACCTCTTGCTTTCCCTTTTCCCCCCTCTTTCTGCCTCTTTGAGTGCTTTTAGCATGTTGATTCTGAATTCTTTGTCTGACATATGAAGCATTTCTTCCATGTCATCCATGTTGGTGAGTTATTTTTCTTAGGGCTTGCTTGATCATTTGTATTCTTCCTCCTTCCTCAGTTTTCCTTTTGGACTTGTGCTACGTATTGAGTGACTACTGCTCTAGTATTAGATGGCATGTTGAAGCCTATCTAGTTGTGTTTAACTCTGCCTTTGTGCTTTTGCTGCTGTGGTGATTATATCTTGTTTCTGTTGGCTATTTTGGGGGACAAGTTTCTTTTCAGAGTGTGGATGTGGTGACTAAATGTGGCTTCTATTGTCTGTCTTCTTTTTTCATTGTTTCTCCTCTTTCAGCATGATGGGTCTTAAATATTTTTTAGTGCCTCTGAGTGTCTAGGCTTGTTATATAACCCTTTTTGACTGGGGTGTCTTGATGCTCTTGGATAGTGAGTGTCCTTGTGTTTCAAGTTTGCTTCTGGCCTTTGGGGTGTCCAGTTGCAAGTTGACTTTCCAAGTTGACTTTCCCTGGGCCAGTAAAACTCAGTCCATGCCTACCCTAAACAGCAGAGGCCCACTCAGTTGCAAAGTTGCAGCCCCACCCTATCTCCCAGGTGTGTTACCTTGGAAGTAGTTGGGTGCTGGCTGAAAACCCTCACTTGAGCCCCCCCAGCTGCTGGGGTGGGTACTCGTCTCAGCCAAGCTGGATTTCCCTGGGCCAGTAGCACTCAGTCTGTGCCTCAGCCTGAACTCCACTGGGCTTTGGGGTGCGAGTTGGTCACCTCCAAGTTGACTTTCCCTGGGCCGGTAAAACTCAGTCCACCTGAAAACTGTATATTTGAGCTATCAGGACTCCATTTGTTCCAGGTGATATTTTTTTCTTTTTTTATCCCCATTATATTTTATTTTTTATTGTAGGAGCATTACATTTTAGCATTATTTATGTCTCAGGTACACATCATTAAAAATCAGTATCTGTATATACTACATTCATGTTGCCACTAAAATTCCAATTTTATTCTTCAAATAGCTGACACTTTTCTCCCATTTATCTACTCTCATCCATTCTGGTAACCACTGAAAATGTATTTTTATTTTATTTAGTATTTTTTGGCTTCCCTTTCTATATTCATATGAGTTAAATTACCTTATGTTTATCTTTCTCCATCTGTATTATTAAACAATACTTTCTAGATTAACCCATGTTGTGGCCAATGGCAGGATTTCTTTTTCTTGTTTGTTTGAATAGTATTCCACTTTATATACACCATATCTTCTTTACCCAAGTATGTGTTGTCAAGCATTTAGGTCATTTATAGCTCTTGGCTATTATATATAAATAATTATGTGATAAACATGAGGTGTATCTCTCCAGATTAGCATTTTGCATATTTTGAGTGAAAATTCACAAATGGAATAACTGAATTGTATGGTATTTCTATTTTTATTATTTGTTTTTGAGGAATCTCCATACTGCTATTTGTAATGTATGTAACAATTTACACCAACAACGTGTATAAATGTCCCTTTCTCTTGATATCCTCTCCAACACTTGTTCTTGTCTTTTAGATAATAGCCCTTCTCATGTGAGTTGATACCTCAATGTTGCTTTGATTTGCATTTCCTTAATAATAAGAGATGAACATTTTCTCATGTGCCTGTTGGACATCTGTATGTCTTCCTTGGAGAAGTGTCAATTCATATTCTCTGCCCATTTTTTAATTGGATTGTTTTTTGATGTTGATTTTTATGACTTCTCTGTGCATTTTGAACATTAACTGTTTGACTTAAGATGTACAAATATACTCTCCCATTCAGTTGTATTTCTTTTCATTTTGATCAGTTTCTTTCACTGTGCAGAAACTTTTTAGTTTGATGTAGTCCAACTTATTTATTTTTTGCTTTTGTTTCCCCTACCTTTGGAGATAAGACCCCAAGCATACCCATAAGGCTAATATCTGAAACATATTGCCTGATTTCTTCTGTGTATTTTATATTTTCAGGACTTACAGTCAAATATTTAATCCATTTGAATTAATTTTTGCAAATGGTGCTAGATAATGGTCTCATTTCATTCTGTTACATGTGACTCTCCAGTATTTTCTAAAACCATCTATTGAAAAAAATTTTTTTCTCTAATATATGACCTTGACTCCTTTATCATAAGTTAGTTGTCCATTTATAGATGGGCTCTTGATTCTGTTCTAAGTGGTCTGTGTGTCTCTTTTTTATTGCAGAACCATTCTGTTCTAATGAGTATTTATTTGTAGTAAAAGTTCAGATGCATGATACCTCCACTTCTGTCCATTTTTCTCAGGATGATCATTTCTATGTGATGTCTTTTTTAGTTCCAAATACATTTCATAATTTTTTGTCCTATTTCTGAGAAAAAAGCCATTTAAATTATGACATGATTGCATTGATATATATTTCTTTAGATAACATAAACATTTTAACTAGGTTAATTCTTCCAATTCATAAATACAAAATCGAATCTTTCTATTGATTCATATCTTCTATTTCTTTCAACATTGTCTTTTTAGTATATAATCTTTCACTACTTTTGTTTAAATTTGTTGCAGGTATTTAGATTTTTTTGATGCAGTTGCAAATGTCAATGTCTTTCTAATTTCCTTTTCTGCTACTTTGTTAATTTTATGTATAAAAATGCAACAGATTTCTGTGTATTGATTTTGCAGTCTGCCACTTTTTTGTATTCATGTATTATTTCTAGTAACTTCTTACTGGGGTCTTTGAGATTTTCTATGTATATTGCATGCCACCTGCAAGTAGTGATAATTTTACTTTTTTCTTTCCAATTTGGATTCTTTTTCTTGCCCAATTGCTCTTACTGGCACTTCTAACCATATAGTGAATAATAGTGCTGAGAGCTGTATGTCCTTGTTTTGTTCCTAAAATGCTTTCTTAGAGAGAAGGGTTGATACACTGATACTCAAGAATAAAATAGTAAATTCTAGCTAGGTTCTTATGATTATGAACATTTAAATAGGTGTTTCTATAGAAATATAGATATTTCTAAGTGTCTTTGCAACAGTGTCGAATAAAGTTGTTATTAGAATACAAGCCATTCAATACAAATGTAGTTAGCCATTTTGATTTTAAAAGTGTGCTATTTCTTTATGCAGTTTCCTGGCGGGTTACAACGGTACCATCTTTGCATATGGGCAGACAGGCAGTGGTAAGACATTCACCATCACAGGAGGAGCAGAACGCTACAGTGACAGAGGCATTATCCCAAGGACACTGTCACATATTTTTGAGCAATTACAAAAGGTATGAAACTTTAAGTTCATTTTATACTGGATATATATACACAGGAATTACCATAAGCAAAAAAAAGAGAGATTTTATTTTATTATATTGTATCTAAATCAGGAAGTTTTATTTTGTGATAACTCTAGTCTTTACATTTCTTTAAGGAAAGTTTGGGATTTTGTTGAAGAAGTGAAAATTAAGGTGTTTCTCATTAAAAAGATGCTGTTTCAGCAAAAAACTAAATGGGGTTCCTTCTGATATACACACAAAAGTAAAAAGAACACAAAACATGTTTTACCAACTAATATCTTATATGTCTCATTAAGATGCTGAAGAATGTCCTTTTGCCAAAACAAAATTTTGATTTAGTTACTAAAGCACTGTCTAGAATGCTGTATATTCCCTTTGCAGTTTTGATAAAGTACAGATAAATTTACCACAGTAAAAATCCTATTGTAATTAATACTATTATATATGGGAATCTGTGTCTATGTTGCATACATCATTTATTGTGTGATTCCAAGTTCTATTGTTTATCAGCATTTAATAGAGCATATCATACCGATAACCTGGTAGGGAGGGATGCTTGTCCACTTTTTATAGTTGGAATAACTGAATCTCAAGTTAAATATCTTTCTCTGGGACCTTAGAAATAGATGATCTGGAAGTTCATCACTGGGCTATGTGAAATTAAATTATTATCTCTATATACATACTTATTTATCTCAGGCTGATTTTATTTTGTTGATGGCATTTAAACAAATTCTTTGCAATGAGTCGGGTAGTTTCTGTGGATTTTAGTTCTTTCTTTTATGAAAGTAGGCATTGCAATGTACTAATTGATTTCCAATATCCTTATAATTTCCAGCAATTCCTTAGTTGCATTAATTCTGTATAACAATTGCCCTAACTAGGTCAGTGTAACAGTCACTCCAAAATTTCCTGACTGTATGCTGTTTGCATTTGAATTGCAAAGATGAGAAGAAATAGCTGAGATCTGCATAATTCTAATTTCCATCCATAAAGTAGCAATTACCCATTAGTTCAGCTCATCCCTCACTAGCTCAAACATGCCAAGTTTGCATGCCAGAAAATTTAGAAGAGTAAAAATTGACTATAGTATATATGTTGAATCCAAATCTCTTCTTTTCATTTACTCATTTATTTCTGACATTAACTGTTTTGTTTGCTTCCCAAATTTCACAACCTAGGAATATAATCTGTAGTTGTTCTTCTTTCTATGGCCTAATGGAATCCTGTTGTCTTGTAAATACCATTGAAATTGTTATAGGCCAACCTGGTTCAAAGAAAGTTTACTACTTAACAGCATTTGACCCTGGGGCAGTTAATGTCTCAGTACTATGGAGTTATTTAAGGGACTCAAATACTGTGTTTAAAGCTATCATTCAGTTGCTGGCCCATAGTAGATACTCCATACATGATAGATTTTACTACAACTACATGTGAATATGTATTATGTGTGTGTACATCTAGTGATCACTGATCAATTTCAGAGCAAATTAAAACTCAGAACAAATTTTTTGTTCAGAAAAAAAACATTTAAAATATATTTCATATATAGAAAATATATTTTTCTCTTTTAAATTTCATCTATGTTCACCAGAATACAGTTCTAAAAGTCTGTCTTCCACACATCTACTCTCTTCTGGATTCATTGTTTTGCTTTTTTTAAATTTTTTTTATTATTATAAAGTTTATTCCAGTTGACAATTTAGGCCATAGACATGTACATGAAAATTCCATAAAAAGGATGAGTATGTGGGGGGTTAGAAGGGGTGGATATGGGAGGGAGTGGTCAGGGAGGGAAGGTTGTGGGTGGTCCCCAGGGAATACAAAGATGTGAAACACATATATAAAAAAATAAATTAATTAAGAAAAAAAGGAATCAGTACAATTTCTACACTGGGGAGAAGCAGCTCTACTGCCTGCCTGGCACTATGCAGATGGCTCTCTTTTTCTTTCTCCATTCCCTAATAATCCTGTCCTTTTTCTCTCTTTTTTAAAATTTTAATTTAATTTTTAAAATTTGCATATATATATTTATATTTATATTACATTATTGTGTACCCTGGGACTTTTCCACTTCACTAACATTTGTTAACCATCCTGATCTTTTGTGCTCTTCACCTCCCTGCATTTTTCCCCCTCCTCTGCTCTCACTCCAAGGTTCAGTCCCATTGGTTGTTTTCATTCTTTCTTATTTGTTTGTTTGTTTTTCCCTATATCCATCATCTAAGTGAGACCATCCTGTACTTCTCTTTTTCTGTTTGACTTATGTCTGCTAATATGAGTCTTTCTAGTTCCATCCAGGTTACTGTGAATGACATGTGTTTGTCCTCCTT
The DNA here is from genome assembly GCA_004024945.1 of Uropsilus gracilis. Lineage (NCBI taxonomy): Eukaryota > Metazoa > Chordata > Mammalia > Eulipotyphla > Talpidae > Uropsilus > Uropsilus gracilis. The sequence continues at coordinate 64,433 of PVHY01004325.1, forward strand.
GATTGATGCGTAGTATTCCATTGTGTATATGTACCACATTTTTTTTTAGCCAATCTGGGTTCATTGTTTTATGTCTATCACTGACATTTCTCTAAACCTCATTTCATTCTAAATGATTTTAAATAACTTCCTGGAGTTGGAAAAGCCCATTAGACCAGTGTACAGTCAACATGATTCTTAGTAAATGGACAGATTTCCAAGATGAGGCACAGACACATCCATTATAATCAAACTGAACTATGGCCAAACAAATCAGAGGCAACTTGCAGAGCATTTTGAAGTTTGTCCATACTGCTTAGCTAAAAAATGCAGACAGGTACTCGGATGTCCCAAGTTGATTGCTTCAGAGAGCCACAGGGAGCTCTCTGGAATTCTTCTAGGAAACACCTCATTTATGCTAAGTATTTATTTCAAGATAAACAAAGAGACGAGTGTATCCTGGGTCCTAGATGCCTGCAAGCATGATATGAGTACATTTTCAATTATTTCAAAGAAGGCAAAGTGATTCCATTTATTTTAGAAATCTCTGCTTGTCATTTTTTAGTATTGTGAGGTTCTGACTTTTTTGGAGGCAGGAGGCCTCCAAAAGCTGTCTGCAGGAAACATGTGTGTTACATTACAGTCTGGCAATCCTAAACATTGAAAAAAAAAAGGATTATAATGAAAGGTGTCTTGCCATATTGCTCAGTGAATTTTAAGTGTGTATTCCAATAAAAGTCCAGAAAATTCAAATGCTGAAGTTAAAAAGGAATTATTCTTTTCTCAGGGTAGGAGACCTGTTGTTTTTGTGACTTATAAAGATTCTCCTAATTTCTGAAAGTAGAGAGTTTTTCAACTACAAGTATACCACATGTCTGCTCTTTTTGCCTTTCTTTTCCTTTCCCTTTTTCACTCACTGAATTCTCCCTTTGAAGGCTTTTAGAAATAATAATAGCAACAGCAGTAGTAGTGGTAACAAAGTCAGCAACAAAGTAAGACTTTCTTGGTACCGATCATGATTTTTAATGGGGTTTTAAATACAGAACCCCATTTCTCTGTTACAACAGCTCAACAAGGTAGTGGTAGTATCAACAGTTTTGCAATTAAATTACCAAGAGTGTGTAGGATCACTCTTAGAAATGACAGCTCCAATCTTTGAAGCCAATTATGTCTGAGATTAATATGAGCTCACAGCCATGTGCTAAAATATGAAACCATGACTGGTGGGATATTTCAGTTATGTTCAAATAAGTTTTAGAAATATTTTATTTAATATGTATTTATTTTTAATTTTTTAGATTATCTTTATCTTACGTCATTGAGAACCCTGTAGATTTCCTGCCACTGTATCTGCCATAAATCATCACCATATCCCATTGTGTTCATCCCTTCATTGTTTACCCCCCACCCCCAGATATAATTTCTGGCACTTTCTGTTCTAAGCAATTATAATGGATAGGCCATTTGTCAGAGCAGCCAGTCACCCATGTTAGCAGGGTTTTCAGCATTTCTTGCGAGAAACTGTCTTAGTTTAGTTGACCAATCCCCTTACCTTCTTGAGATGAGTAAGGCACAAGTAATATGTTAGGGTCTATCTTTTCCTTTCAGAGTATTGTGAAGCGACTGACCAAGGTTGCTTTCACTGTCTACCTAGATGTTCTGGGTAAAGAACTGGTGTTGTGGAGGATGTGGTGGTAAGAGGAAATAGTGTAGAATCTCACTATTATACATTTTTGAGAACACTAAGAGGTTAATAGCTTCTCAAGCAAGCCTTACCTTCTCAGATCTGTTAGAAATCTTCCTTATATAGTGCCATTTTCATGTAAAGACACTACCTAGATTCAGTATACAAATGAAGTTGTTATTGTAACTTTAACTGGAAAAGTCAAGGTGTGTGATCTCACAATACTACCTTGTTTAATAGAGTAAGTAACCATTAACTATTTCAAAGTCTTTCCTTTCAAAGTTAGTAAAACTCCCCTGAGGACATGATGACATGCAATTTTTAAGCTCACATACTGCTTCCAAGATATGAAAATGACCTCTGCTGAGGAGGTGAGATTCAAGGAACATTTGGAAATATCACTATGATAACTGCTTGAGAAGACTCAGTCCTTGCTGTCTTCTTCACAGAAAAGCAGACTATGGAGTTTCAGCTGCAGCCAGAGTATTTTACTATAGACATGTGCTGACTGCTTGTTACTGTAACTTTTCATATATCATTTTGTTTTTATAAAATGATGGTGTCTTTCTTTGAATAGTTGGGGCCACTGGAGGAGCAGAGAAGTATGTTAACTTTAATCTGAAAAACATACAGGGATTCATTATCTGACTAATAGTGTGTGGAGCCTGAGACCTTAGATGGTAGGGACTCATAGCTAATAGGACTAGGATGCCAGCTTTGAATTTATTTACTCCCCAGCTCTATGACTTGGCCTGCTTCCCCTTTGAGTAATACCTATTACATAGACTGTGTTGGATACAGGTGAGAATCAATCAGAAAGAGCATGCAAACTTTCTCTCTCAGTATCCACTCTGACAAACCTAATGACCTCCTTTCTATAAGACACAAATATTTTCTCATCTTATGAAATGCAAGAACATATTTTCAGAAGTGGCGGCATCTGTATTTGGAGGGAAACAAAAAGAAGCTATTATGTAGTATTGTGTATTGGAAACTGAATATGAAATTTTCATGAGATGAAAAAAAAATCCCTATCTTATTTATTCCAAAGGGAGTAGGCCCTTTTTGTCTGTTGGCAGAACTCAGACTAAAACCAGTCACTTAAATCTTAACCTAATTAAGGTGATGCCTATGTTCCTTAATTTCATCAATAAACCATGTTAAATATTTCTCCCTAGTTAATTAATATCCCTGATTTGTCACTTGGTCAAAGCAAACTAGCCCAACAGGTAAGATTTGAGCAATGTACCATTAATTTCCATTCTTCCTGTTGATTGCTCAAATTATTTCTGAAATTCACTTTTCATTATTTATGTCATCAGAAACATTGAATATTAAAAAGTGAAAATGAATTATGGTTAAAGGTGGAAACTTGTTCACTTCTAAAGATTTAAGCCAAACTAATAATTTTGTGTTCTTTTATGAATAGACCTATTCACAGAATGTAAGTTTATTTTCTCCTTAGTAACCTTTTTTTCTTCATCTGGAAAGTAGAAAATGGTGTACTACTCCATCCTTTTACCAAGTTGACTCATTAATGTATATTGACTTTTTATGTATACCATGGAACCAATAGAAATGACAGACTGAAGTTGCTTGTAATCATGGGTGTTGGCCATTTTAAAAAGTCTTCATGCATATGGTAACTGGCAACTTGAAAGTATCACAAACTAGAAATGTAAGCCATACAAAGTGAGAGAGAAAAAGGAGAGAAACTGTGATGGTACATTAGAGATAAATGTATCCATCTTTTTATACACTGTGTTGTTATTTATAGTCATTAAATAAGATCTTTCCCTTTTCCTATCAGGACAGCAGCAAGAGATACACAACACAAATTTCCTATTTGGAAATCTACAATGAATGTGGTTATGATCTATTGGATCCAAGACATGAAGCCTCCAGTTTGGAAGATTTGCCGTGAGTAGCTGAACAACAAAGAATGGGGGAAAATTGCTCTCAGATGTTCCCTTCAATTGTTTTCTTTGAAACTTTGTATGTGTCTGGCCTCAATCGTAATTAGCAAATACTGGATAACAGAATCTTTTTGTAATGTAGTGGCTATTTTTTTTTCAGCTATGACACAGACAGCAGTGATAGGAACTAAAATTGCTGCAAACTCGTTCTTTGAGAAAATTTCTTTTCGAGTTGGATAGTGGCTGCTGAAAGGATTGATGGGATGTGACAGTACTACTTTACTCTTGCCACATAAAACCCCTCTAATTGTGGCCTTTCTCTGAAGAAGGTATTCAAATTAGGGTTCAAGCGGCAATAAGAAATCTGAAAGAGAGAAAATAAAACTTAAGTTTTCCCCAAATGCTTCCCTGCTGTTCTTAAAACTATCTTTGACAATCATATGGTCAACTTAGTACTGATTGTTTCATGATTGAAATATAGTCTTCAGACCTTATCTATGAATGGAATAAGTTACCCTGCCAGTATTTATTTATAACATTACTCACTGCTTGTTTAGATCTCTCCCTAAATTGAGCATATACTAGTTGGTAACAGTTTATATATTTTTGTTCAAACATCTTCATTTTTAAGAAGCTGTAAGAGACAAGAAAAGGTTCCTTAACATTATTAAATATTCTAAGACAAGTTTAAGATACAGGTTAATTCTCTACCAAAAAAAAAACAATTAAAAGATTAGCAACAAGTTGCTTATATTAATTTGCAAAGTAATAAAGAAAATAAATTGTGTTCTTTACACTACCTGTATAACATGTTCTTTGTGTCAATTGAGAACTCTTCATATCTCTTTCCTGCTTACTGTGTTCACTGAGGAAGTTAGAGCAGTGAGTTATTATTGGTACTCTTAAGTATTTGTATAAGGAATAAGAGAAAGAAAAACTAACTCCATTAAAGAAATTGGCCTTAAAAATTATCAAAATTAAGTTTACAAAGAACTCAAACTTTCCTCAAAGGAAGTATGAGAGGAGCAGCATATGAAGGTGTGATTGGAATTACTGTATTGAGGGGTCATGTAAAGTTAAACCAGGAAGGTCATGGGAGGCCAATTTTTGAGAGACTTTAGTAACAGACTTTTGGTATGAGATGTGTATGATCTTTACTCGATGGGATTCTAAATTAGTTTTCTAGCCTAAAGTCTAACCAATATACCTCTAGGCTAAATCTTGCTTAAAACTGTCTTTGATAAGTCACATCTACAACCAAAGAACTTGAAACCTGCTTAGCAGTAATCCAGAAATCAGGATTTGGTTGTGATGAACATGGTGGAAATGAAAAGAAAGAAAGCATCTTGGATTTGACAGGGTTTGAAAAGAATGCCAGTTGCAATAGGTAGGTTAGCCCTGTCATTTTACTGATTGATGAGATCAAACACAGAGACATATAACTTGCCCAGGGTTTTAAAACTAGTTGGTTAGTGATAAAACAAGGATTGAAAAAAACAAAAACACTCTCACCTTCATGCTACAGTTGCAAAAAGTGTTTTAAGATTTTTACCACGAGGCCTAGAGAATTAGGTCATTGACCTAAAAAAGTGACTTCCATTAAAAACTTGTTTGGTGGTAGAAAATAGCTTCACAAATATAATTTTGGTGTCTGAGAATCCTGCACTACGTGTTTACATTTATAGTAAATTTCTCAACTGTAGGAAGTATGCTTTATTCGAGATTGTAGTCTGGATGCCCAGATGAGAACCTAATGTTTAAAAACAACAACAACAAACAAACAAAAATGTATACTAAAAGCACCTACAAGAATCTTCAGTATCATGACTATACCCCAAATATCTTCTAAGAAATGGAGATGCCTCAGCCTGTTCAGGAAGAGTCATCTCACTATGGAGCTATCAATTAAAAGATTAATGTCTTCTGTGCATTCCTGCCTGTAGAAATAAATGCATCCATACCAAAAAAAAATTATCTGTTAAATCAAAGGTAAGAAATGGTCTTTTTTAAAGATGAGAGTGAAAAGGGAAAGCAGAATTAACTCAATAAATCTGAATCCAAATGAAATAGCTAAGAAAAACTAGAAATGAGGAAAGTCCCAGCTCTCCTACTTTAGACATCTTTGACAATTTTTCCAGTTTTCTGGGTTCATCTTTGTCTATAAAATGTGGGCCTTAGCTACATAATATTTAACAACTTTCCAACCTCTAATGTCTATAGTTTAAAACTTGGTGATAGCACAGAATAGGATTTATCTGGTAACTTGAGTCCCATCCACCAGCGGGCAACCACCTGAGGGCTACCTGCACACCCCTGGTTACCTTGCCAGAAGGTGAGAGTGTTTTTTTTTTTTTCCCTTGCCAGCGGGGTGAAGGATCCTGGGTAAGCCAGGTGAGCCCTGGAGAGGGGATAGGATAGGGATTTTGGTGGCTCCACCCACCAGCGGATGGCTGCTGTACAGGCCAGCCATCTGTAGCCGGGATCGGTGTAGCCATATTGCCTCCTGCTCCTAGCCCAAGGGGAGCATGGAAAGGTGCAGGCTCGCCATCTGGGCCCCGCCCCCACTCAGGGAGGTACTGGTGAATGAGCAGGCAACTGGGGGATGGGGAGGATCCCCTTCCATTTCGCTCTCTCTCCAGCTAAACTTCGAGAGGAGCAAGAACATGTGCAACATAAACCCCATCGTAGAATGGTGAGGGATCATGCAAAATCCAGCCCACAAGCCTGAGCTGGACACAGCAGATGGGCAACTGAGAGAACCAGTGCAGTGCCCCCTCCCCACACTACAGGAGAGGAGAGGAAGACCAAAGATGGGGTAATCGGCCCCACATCAAAACTGCAAACTGAGGTAGAAGAGATGATCTGCAAAGCCATTCACAGATGTCTGTATTCATGGAGAAACTTCTTCACCAACACTGGTTGGGAGCGAGACCCCCTAAATCTGACACCAGAGCCATAAGGTAAAGCAGCAAAGCAGTGGAGATGGGATTGGAGAAGATGTCCTGCAGCAAGAAAACATGGACAGATCACAAATGTATACAGTGGCTACCCAAAGCAAACTTAAGACTGAAAACCTACCAGCAAGGTTCACCTGGTGAACAATCCCTCACCCAGTGAAAGAACAATGCCACAGGAAAGAAAGAGACTAATGGACTTAGCACAACTAGTAAACAACAAAGAATGGGGTTTGAGAGAATGGAAGGGGCATCAGAGGGAGGAGAGAAGGAGAGGTATCCCAAAAACCGCTTACAGAGGTTGTGATCTAAAGAACAAAAGATGTGGTCTATATACACAATGGAATATTATGCATCAATTAAAAATGACAGATTTGATGATTTTTTGGTAACATGGATGTACCTAGAAGAAATTATATTGGCAGAAACAAGTCTGAAGGAAAAAGACAAAAACCAAATGGCTTCACTAATATATGGACAACCAAATGAAAGTACACAACTGGGGGAGGGGACCAACTGGAGTGGCCAGGGAGGGGAAGTGGTGGATCACAATTATGTGAAGTATATATATATATATATATTATATATATAATATTAAATTATATTATATATATAAATTATATATAAATTAAATATATAAATTAAATTATATATATAAATTATATATATACATATGTATGTATATATATAATTTATATATATAATTTAATTTAAGTATATATATAATTTAAATTAAAAGAAAACAGGATATATTAAATTTTTTGAGTGAATAATAACCTAACATCTGTTTTGCAAATATTTCAACATTGCAGTAAAAGTTTGTCAAACTTTTATTAGTCAAAAGAAAGAAAGAACAAAATAAATAATATTTTTTAAAAAATGGATTTATCTGGTGATTTTTCTTCCCTTCACAAAAGAATAAAAAGTCAGCTGAATATATTTTTTTTTATCCTGGAAAAGAATCTTGAGCTTCTTGAGAGTAAGGACAATATCTTTATTCTCTCTGGTTCTGCATTTTCTCAGCATACCTGCCTAACATTTAATGATGGTTCCCGGTATTGATCAGTGTGATTCCATAGATGTTGCTAGCTTTCTATCTTATACCATTGCTCTTTATTTGATAGCTTTTCCTGAGTTAACTGAGTCAAGTTAGACATGACCTCAGTTACAAAACAGATGTTTTAACAAACACAAGTACATACAAGCAAACTTAAAGATGTTTGATTTTTATAATTTGAATTGTAATTACATGACACCAAATCTAATTACAATAAAAATGTCATTAAAAAAGATTCCCATATCCCATAGACTATACCCGATTAATTCAAATATATTCAAATATTAAAATTCCAGAACAATTCAAGGCCTACATCATCTTTTGGTATAGAGTTAATAAGATTTGACAGGTATCGAATCTGCTGGTTTTCTGAGGATTTGCTAGGATTTACCTTTTACTGAGGTAGTAAAGTTGTTCTTTATAATAGAATGTGACTTTCTGTACCTGGATTGGATCAAGAGTATATACTGTTAATCTGATTTCATACACTTGAACTGGGGCAAGTTTTAACTCTGAAATCCTATCTGTCTGGTTAACTGGTTTCTTTGTTGTGAGCTGGAATCCTCCAAACACTGAATACCATCCAAAAATATTAAGCAAAATGTCTCTTGATCTCGATTCTTTCTTACATTCATACATTTTGAAGAACAAAGGCAAATGCACATTTGATCCTTCCAATTTATTTTTAACCAGGCCTCACCATGGAGATCAGATTCATTTTGGTGTTGTGCACTAATAGCCATCAGTAGTAGTTTCCTCATCACTGGTGACAGCTCCCCCCAAATCACTTGTTGAGTTGGGTGCTCTTCTCACATGTACTTTGCTTTTTCTGCTTCTTTTTCTTTTACAGTTTCATGAATTCCACTCCTCTGCTTCTACAAATGCATTTGCCTATTATTTGCCTTTGGACTGTGTGTGTATGATATCAGGCACCATATTAAATTAAATTGCTTTTTGCAAATGTTAGCATCATTGGCAGTGAGATTTCAGATACAACACCAAACATATGATCCATGAGAGAAAAAAGTTGAACGTCATTAAAATTGAAAACTTAGTCTTGAAATATTCTGTTAAGAAAATACAAAGATAAACCAAAGCCTGGGAGAAAATACTTACCAAACACTTTCACATTTATATGTGAAATATATAATATACAAACAACTTTTAGAACAGTAAGAAAGGAAAAACATTCAATTAAGAATGAAAACCAAATGAACAAATAATACTTCACCAGGGAAGACTAGATAGATAGATAGATGATAGATAGATAGATAGATAGATAGATAGATAGATAGATAGATAGATAGATAGATAGATTAGATGCCAAATACACATATTACTTTGGCAATAAAATAAAATGAGTTATTAAGCTACAAGAAGACATGGAGGAAACGTAAATATATATTGTTAGGTAATAAAGTTAGCATTCACTAAAACTATGGAGTTGTATTTCAACTATATGATATTCTGGAAAAGGCAGAACAGTAAAAAGATGAGGGGGTGGCAGTATAGGAATGACTAAGCACAAAGAATTTGGGGGCCGTGAAACTGTTCTATGTGATACTGTAATGATGGATACCTAACATTGTGCACTTGTCTAATTCATAGGATTTGCAGCATAGGAAGTGGTTCCTAATGTAAACTTTGGAGGTTAGTTAACAGCAATAAAAAGGAATGAACTATTGAAAGATGTTTAAAAATTCAGACGATACTCTAGGACATTATGCTAAGTAAAAACAAGTCAATTCCCAAGGTTTTATGCTGTGTTGATTTCATTTCTGTAATATCCTTTCCTCCTCTTCCCCTCCCTCCCTTCCTCTCTTCCTTCCAGTTGAGACATTTGTTTAGATGATTATTTGTGGTTTAGAAATACAGGAGTCTTTAAATAGAAAAAATTCTGGAAATAGATAATTTTCGTATTTCACTGGATTTAAGAAAGGATGTGGGAAGAGTTATTACAAGGACAATAAAGAGTCCTTTTGGAAATAATGACCCATTATATATAGTGATGATGAATAGGATTCACTGAACTACTCGTATGATAAAATTGCATATAGTAGACACACAACACATACACACACATACACAACTAAGTGTAAACAAAGCTAAGACAGCTGAATAAAAGCACTGGATTTCATCAGTGCCAGTGCTATGTCCTGGTGTGCTATTTAATAGAGTTTTGTAAGATACCACCTTAGAGAAAAAGTGAATTTCGAGTGCTTGGAATCACTATTATTTCTTACACATATGTGCTAATCTACTGTTATCTCAAAAATAAAAAATCTAATTAAAAAGTATATATTTATATTGACTATATATTTGTATATTGACATAGACATGCATATGTATGTATATGTGTTTTAAAATATTCTGTATTTAGTAATTTAAATGAAAATGCAGCTTCTAATTTTGAAAGCTATGTCATTTGCTATAAAAGGGAGAGAGTTAAAATTTAAGTGTGTCTCATGAGGTAAAACAGTATAACTGCTGGTCTTAACAGTAGGGAAAATAGTACCTTTACTTTAGTATAATTTTAGTATTCCTAAATAGAGATGCATATTCCATCTGAGGTTCCAAATATTTTTATGCGTATTTCAGTTTGAGAAAATGTTAGCAAATTCCAGCATACAATATTAAAATCTTGGCAATATATGTTTTTTTCAAAATAATTTGCCATCAAAGGAAGAAGGTTGACAGATGTTAACTTTAATCCACCACATTTGTAATACCTACTAGACAGAAAACATTGCTAAGCATTTCTGGAGTTACAGAAAAATAAATGCACAGTGTTTGCCTTCATATATTCGGGTCATAGGGTAATTGGAATCATTCATTCATTTAACAAATATTTATTGCGATGCAATTCTCTTCTCCAAATAAATAAGCATTAAACTTACTAACATCTTTACTCTCTTGGAGCTCACTGTGAAATAAATAAAAAATAATGTAGAGTGGAATATGAAAAACATGTAAAAGAAGTAGGAAGAATGATAAGGGTTTAAAGGAGAAAGTAATTAGATCAGGTCAAGTGATCAGGAAAATATTCATAGAGGAGATAGCATATGAAATAGTCTTTGAGAGAATAGCTAGGACTGAGGGTAGAATTATTGCATTCATGTGGAAATAAAGGGACTGTGAGAAGCCTAGACCTTTTTCTGTGACAGTTAAAAGACCTGTTGGACTAGAACCCAGAAAGGGAGTAGGTGAGAATGTTAAGACTGGAAATATATAATTACAAGGATTTGGCAGGTAAGGTTTAGCCCTTGGATATTTTCATTCAAGACTACATAGCACTGTTAGAAATGCTTTTCAGGGAGAAAGATCATTCAGCAGCATGGGATTGTAATGAATGGAATGGATGGGAGTCAGAAGACCTCAGAGCATTGTGGGAAGTTATTTGGGCCATTTAAGTGAAGGGGGAATACAGAGGGGGGATATGGAGGGAGGAGGAAGGGGGATATGGAGGGAGGAGGAGGGATCAATTAATGCACAATTGTGACAAACCAATAAAATGAATAAAAAAAAAGTGACCCAGGGAATAAAAAGCAGGGGTAAGATTAAGACATTTCATAATTAGTGGCTTGAAATTTAGCAATATATCAAAATGACCCAGAATAATTTCAAAAATGCAGATTCCTGGCCTCCACCTCCAGATTTAAGTATCTTTGAATAAATATCCCAAGTGATTCTAGTACAGGTGGTTTGTCTTAGTCCCTTCCCTCATTCACCAAAAGGGAAACCAGGAAAAGCTCATCTCTCCAAAGAGGAAATTGTATACTTATTGTAGGCTTGCTCTTATGCAAGGGACTTTACATACACTATCTTATTAAGGGAAGTAGGCATTGCGGTTCATGTTTTACAGAAGAGTAAGCTGGGATTCACATAGGCTATGGGATACTTCCCTAAGATTCTATGTCTGCAAGAGAAAGACCAGAATATCAACCTCATCCCATGAAGCTGTTGAGTGGCTGTCCTGTGTCTGTGTCTGTGTTGTATCCTGACATCACATCTGAGCTCTGAGCAGACTGCGGTTTTTATCTACCTTGGACCTCTGGTGTGAGCCAAAGCTTTTGAGTGCATTGTAGTTCTGTTGTGTCAGACACGATGCAGGGCATTGAGAGCACTCATCTCTGACCTCAGAGGACTCTCCTCTAGTAAAAGAGATTGAAACTGATCGCTTTAATCTTACACTGTAAGTGATAAGATACCCTAGGTTCTCTTGGCAACACACGAAAGACATTGCTTTCAACCTGGGAGTCAGAGGAGATGGGAGAGAAATTCCACCATAAGGTGGTCTTCGACCTCCCCAGGGTCTTCATTTGCCTAGTGCTTTTTCTCCCATTTCTCCCAATAATTATATCAAATTATCTATTGATTGTTAACTACCTATCCCAATTCTCTTGTTGTTCAAAATCTATTTTTTTGTTATTTCAGAGAGAATATGTAAGCTGTCAGAAATGAATTCCTGCAACTTTCCATCTCCCACTCCCTCTCCCCTTCTCACTTTCCTCTATAGTCTCAGGGGACACTGCCCTTTAGAAAACCAGACTTCCATGTTGTATAAATGACACAGTTTACCTTTTTTGATTGCTGAATAATATTCCATTGTGTAAATATACCACAACTTTTTGATCTACTTGTCTGTTTGGGAGCATTTGGGTTGGTTCCATAGGAACTAAAAAGAATTGTGCTAGCAGAAATAAGCCAGAAAAAAAAATACCAGATGAGCTCACATGTATGTGGGATATAGTGAAAAAAACAAAAAGATAATAAAAAGTTTAAGCTAACAAACTGATGACAGAAAAAAGCATACAGCAAGGGAGAGGGAAGGTCAAAGGATGAAATCGTAGGATGAATGAGCACAGGAGATTAGGATGATGGTTCCCAGGTGACATGGAGGTGGGTGAACTTTGGGGTATACATGATGTAAAGAAAATATATATGTAAACAATAAAAATAGTTTTTAAATGGACTTCTTTTTAGAAAAAATTTCTGACATCATACTTAGCCTGCAAACCTTTTTGCTGCAGCCCCAAACTTGCCCCATTTTTTGGTGTAAGCTTCTAAAGTCAGTACCTTTAGAAAAAGTTCTTATTCCTTCTATTTTTATTACTATGTGTTGCATTTTACTTCTCCTTTGTGTTATTCTTTTGGCTCCATTCTTCAGGTTATTCAGACTAGCTAATCACTTATTATCTTTCAGTCCATATCTCACTCAGTCTAAGAAGTAATCCCTGGGAATAACCCAACTGGAAAAAAAATCTTGTAAAAAAGCAAAAGAAAGTGCCATACTCAGGAAATGCTTAGGAACTTTGAAAAGACAATAGGGCATTTTAGGTAAGGACTATAAGAAAACAAAGATTAATGGAGAGCTATTAATCTGGTGCTGGTAAGAAGTATGAAGAGGTCAATTCTTACCATATTAATGTAGACAACTCAATGAAATTCAACCAAAATCCTAAAGATTTTGATAAGCATAGATTCTGGAGTTTATTTGAAAGGATAAGTAACCAAGAAGAGCAAGACATATTTGAAAAGTAGAGAGCAGAGGGAGGACCAGTGAGTAAAAGCCCTAATAACATTTACACCAATAGTGTTTTACCATTTTAAAATTGGATGAAGAGAAAACAGATAACCCAGAATCAAACCCTATACTATATTATTATTTAGTGTAGAGGAAAAAGATATTCAGTCAGTAGGACTGAATTAACTTAGTTGAATTAGTGAATTAGCTAATAGCTGACCAATTTATGGAGGTTTGACCAAATAATCTGTCCCTTAGAAGTCAGGGCTACTATGAAAGTTGAGGGATGCCATGAGGACTTATTTTTATTAGTCATCTGAAAAAAATATTATTGGCAGATTGTAGTCCTCATTCAAAATAGCTGTGTTCCCTTCAGCATCAGCATCACACACACTTTTTGGAAGTGCAGAAAGAAGCTGACTGAGGTTGCCCCTTTAACAGTCGTTCCCAGCAACTATTCAGTGGTTCACTTATCATTGGTCAGGTTTATGTCATGCATAGTCCTAGTTGCAAGAGAACTTGAGGAAGTCTAGCATTTTCAAATAATTTCCTGAAAAAAATTAAAGGCTAAGTGTTAAGAAGATGGGGAGGAGAGACACTAGGTCTGCAACTATCGCTATGAGCCACAGTTAGTTACTTGGGAGAAAAATATAGGTAAACCCCTCATTTCTTTAACTGCATACATATCCTAAAATAGTAGAAGAAAAGTTATTATTGTCAATATTAAGTAATATGCATTTGTTTATAATTTTACTGTAAAGTTTGCATGATATGCCTAAGAAATTTAAGAAAATATCTCTACATACCAATGTTCTTTTGATGGAGCTCTTTAGAAAATTCTTGATCTATATATATATATATATATATATCATCATCATCATCATCATCATCATCATCATCATCATCATCATCATCATCATCATCATCATTGTATTCTCCAGGGTTCTCACACCATATCACCCATGAACCATCATCATGATCTTTTGTGCTCATCCCTTCCTTAATGTCCCTCGCTCCCTCCTTTCCCCTCCCTAGCTGTTGGCTTTAGTTCTGTTGTCATTTTGTTAGTTTTGACTTTTTCTTGACCTTTTGTTTGTTTTCCCTATATCTCATCTATAAGTGAGACTGTTTGGGTTTTGTCTTTTTACCTCTGCCTTATTTCCACTAGTGTAATTCCTTCTAGGTCCATCCATGTTATTATAAATGCTTCATATTTGTTTTGTTTTGTTTTTTTTTTGATTGGTGAATAATATTCTGTTGTGTAAATATACCACAATTTTCTGATCTATTTATCTGTTTGGGTACATTTGTGTAGTTTCCAAATCCTCACTATAATAAATAATGCTATTTATTAGTTTCCAAATCCTCACTATAATAAATAATAAATTATAATAAATAAATAATCTATAAATAATAGATTTCCAGTAGTGGAATTGCTGGATCAAATGGTAGTTCCATTTTCAGTAGATTGAGGGTCCTCCATAAAGCTTTCTATAATGGCTGGACCAGTTTGCATTCCCACCAGCAGTGTGAGTGTTCCTTTCCAACTTTAAAATTTTTGCAAACTTTCTCATGAGAAGCATATTTACTTTGATACTTAAGCCACCAGGAAAGTTTATGTCAGAATGAAAATAAATAAAAGCAAGTAATCTCAAAACTGTTCAAATGCAATAAAATAAATATAGAAACTATAAAGTTATTTACCTGGCAGAGGAAGTGCTATGGTTTTCCAACATTAAAATCATTACCTCTACATCAGTCTTTTTGTACAGTTTTCCAAAATGTGGGAGCCATCTGTCTGTTTGGTGATGGGAAAAGTTGGCTTAATTTAATATAATACAGGAGGTGATCTTATCAACTTATTAACATTCTAAACTTTTATCATATTTGTTTATAATTTTGGAAAAAGAAAAACAGAAATCAAAGTGTTTCCTATTTTTGGGCTAAATCTTAGTGAAATAATTAAATGGCAGTAACTAATAAATAAACAAGTATAAATAACCATCTGTGAGAAAACTTTTGGTTCTCCTACACATTAATTGTAGTTAGTATGGTTCTGGTTTTGCCTGTCACGGATTTTGCTTTTGCATTTCCATAGCAGTAGCCAACATCTTAAAGTTCTGTGTCTTCTTTTGGTGATGACAGTTTTCCTAGCATGTGGAAGCATAAGTACAATAAGCAGAAGCTTCTTGAAAGTATGAAGATATTTCCATATTGGCACTAGACATCTCTGAGTCTCACAAGACACATTAAGATACATTGTATTAAAAAATTCAATGCCTTCATCATTTTATTTTACTCCTTTTCAGATAGATTTTAGTACCTCTGAAATGGCAGAGACATGTTGGTAGAGTGACCTTAGGTTATTGGTTAAGTTCTTCGGGAAAGCAAATGAATAAGTTTAGTATAATATAATTTAGAAACATGGATGATAAGAAAGAATAGTAATGTTTAGAAATTACAATATTTAGGAGAAGAAATGATAATATTTAGAAGATATTTACCAATTTAAATGAAATAAGTTAATACCTATAACAAAGTAAGAATTCATCAAATGATAGCTGGGCGTGGTGGCACATGCCTGTAATCCCAGCTACTTGGGAAGCTGAGGCTGGGGATTGCTTGAGTCTGTGGTACCCTGGGCAATGAGAGCCTGCAGTTCCATGGGCAAAAATAGCGAGACCTTGTCTCAAAAAAAAAAAAAAAAAAAAAGAATTCATCAAATGATCAATCAGATGTTTTATATTTAATTTCATCTTGTTATTTTTGTGATAGTGTTTTATTTATTTAGTGTTATACAGTATTTCTATTTTTAAGTCTTATTTTTATAGCAATTTGAGGTTAATAATGAAATTGAGAAACTATTTTAGATATTTATTCCAGATACTTTCCATATTGTACCTACTCTATATATGTGTAACCTCACTATCAACATCCCTCACTACAGTGGTACATTTGTTACTATACTGTCATCAGAATATACCTTCCATTTCATTTTTAGTGTTGTAAATTTTATGGGTTTGGGTACATGTATAGCATATATTCATTGCTACTGGTATATTTTTATGTATAAAATATTAGGACATCAAAGAGTTTTCAGTGCCCTAAAGATCATCTCCACCTTACCAAGTAATCCCTCCCTCCTATATTCACCCCCTGGGAATTACTAATCAATGTACTGTCCTCAAGCTTTTGCCATATGATGGAGTCATATAATATATTACCTTTCAGGCTGGCTTCATCTACTTGGTAATATGTATTTCTATGTATAATTATGCAAGAATTCCTCCATATGTCTCCCTGGCCTGAGCATTTCATATTAAATAATATTTCACTATTTGACTGTACTACAGTTTATCCACTTACTAAATAAAGGATATCTTAGTTGTTTCCAAGTTCTGACAGTTATAAATAAAGGTGTTATATATATCCACATGCAGGTTTTGTGTAGACACGTACGTTTTCAACTTCTTTGAGTAAATACCAAGGAGTGTGATTGTTGGGTCCTTTGGTAAGAATATGTTTACTTTTGTAAGAAACTAACAAATGTGTCTTCAAAGTGCATGTATCACTTTGTATTCCCCTAGAAATGAATGAGTTTCTGTTGATATAATCATGTGGTTTTTCTTTCTTAGAGTATTGTAATGGATTGCATAAATAGATTTTTGAATATTAAAGCAGCCTTCTATTCCTGTGCTAAATCAGAAAGGTTTCGGTATAATTCTTTTTAGGTATAGTTGGATTTGATTTGCCAATATTTTATTGAGTATTTTTGTATCTATATTTGTGAGAGATATTGGTCTGTAATTTTCTTTACTTGCATTGTGTGTGTCTATTTGTGTATTAGGTAGCATTGACCTCATGGAATGAATTAGAAAGTTTCTTTCTGCTTCTGTTCTCTAAAGTAGATTATGGAGAATTGGTATGATTGCCTCCTTAAATATTTGCCAGAGAACTTGGTTTTTGATAGGTTAAATGACCTTAATATCTAATGTGTCATGTGATTATCTGTAGTCTATGTTATCAGTAAAAACTATAGGTATGTTAGATAAAGCTAAAATAAAACAACATTTATCAAAATACTAGTGTTTTCAAAATATCATAATAGTGGCATAGAAAATATTTTTTCTCTCAGACTTTCTATGTTAAGATCAACACAAAAAGTATATAAAGGAAGCCCTTTAAAATTGTTTTAATACAGGAAGGAGGGCTTCCTTTATATACTTTTCTTTTAATTTTGTCTTCCTTTCCCCCAAATCTTTATCATAGATAGCTTCTGAAAATATGTGTTGGGTTGAGGGGTCAAGGAATAGGTTGAAAACCATGGAACTAAAGAATATTCTCTTTATTGAAATGAGCAGTGACTCTGTTCACATGTGAAATATACCCACACAAATTATTTAGAAAAGACTGGTGAACCCTCTCCCATTTCAACAGAACCTTCTCCCTTCTATTACTATTGTTCTAAATCAAGGTAACTAGACAGGGCTACCTCTTGTCCGTATGACACCTTCATGTGAATCATTAAAAGGCTTCCCTGCCATCTGCAGGAAACTTTTTGTAATATGCAAGTTTTGTTAGATGTCATATGCTAGTTTTGCCCTCAGACAGACATTTGTCATAATAAATTTGTACATCCATAATGTGAATTAGATCCCCTGGACATGATATCATAGGGCAATGCATGGCTTGCACAAACACACCGGATATTTGCAAATAGGAAGTTGCTATAGTAACATTTGTCTATAACATGAAATTGAAAAACCAGACTCATTGTCATAAGTCCTGGAAAGTTCCATTCAGCAAATTGGCGGTGTTGGAAGGTTATGGAGGTAGGAGGTGGGATGGAGCAGGGTTCTTTCATTGATGGCTTCCATTATTGAGAACAAGAGCTTGGCTATTGCTCTTTGTATGTCTTCCAGTCAGTCAGAAAGAGTCTACAAATTCCAACTACTTAGCCAAATGGAAAAGATTCTCTGTTTACAGAGAAAACACAAAGCTTGCTTCTTACCCATCATTAAGCAGGCTGAGTATACTTAGCAGAATTTTTCCATTTAGGTGTCCAAGTTAAGGTTATCAGTGACTTCTCGCTTGAAACATAAATATTTTAGAAACATTTTGTAGGGAACACTATTCACAGACCCTTTCAAAAGCAATCAAATAAATAGTTTGGGGGTTTTCCATATCGGAATTAGGGTATTTATTTAAGAAACCCTAACAAAGTCTTTTTTCAAGCCCATAAAAGTATGTCAAAATTGAGTGGAAGACTAAGGACTCAGAAAATAGCTGTTGATTTGTGAGGGGGTTGAGGAGAAAAAAGGCCAAGGAAGGAAGCAACTTGATGAGAAAGTATGGTTAATGATTCTTATTTCCTCCAATTTTGAAAACTCAAAATATCTTCACTCTCACATTAGTCCACCTACACAAGAATTAGTATGTGTGCAGGCAGGGCTGAGGTTCAGTTTCTCTGAACAAGGAATCAGAGAGGATGGAGCTGACATTGGCTGCAAGGTTTAATGCCAAAAAAGATTTTCAATGAGGGCAGACAGGGAAGTAAGGGAAAGT
This sequence comes from Uropsilus gracilis, assembly GCA_004024945.1. Taxonomy (NCBI): domain Eukaryota; kingdom Metazoa; phylum Chordata; class Mammalia; order Eulipotyphla; family Talpidae; genus Uropsilus; species Uropsilus gracilis. The sequence continues at coordinate 83,112 of PVHY01004325.1, forward strand.
CCAAAGCCTCTTGCCCAAGGGGTTGGGTAGAGACCAGGAAAGAAGCTGAAGAGAACTGGCAAGAAAGACCCTGATTGGAGAAAGTTACACCACAAGATTTTCCAGACAGATGCCAGAAGTGGAGCCTTTTATGGGGTGCCCACAGATGAGTGTTATCCAGGGAAAGAAGAGAGAGCAGTGAAAGCAGCCAGACTAGTTTGAACACCATTATGCCCACCCCCTTTTTTTTTACTTTTCAAAATTCACCTTGGGCCAGAAACCAGGAAACAGCGAGGGAAAAGAGTCATAGAAATGCTTAGTGATGTGTTACAAAACACACCTCAAAGTTCTATACAGAAACATTGGGGGCATATGCATATTGTATTTTGATAAAAATGACAAATCTGGACAAGTACCCAGAAGTAAATATAGAAGTATAATAGTTCTTATATTGCCCCAATGGAGATCAAAAGTTCTGAATTATTAAGAGGAAAAAGTAACCTATCCAAATACCATTGATGACATTTCACAACATTTTTTATCTCACGTTTCTGACTTGACTATGTAAATATGCTTCTACATCACTGACACATTTGATTGTCTAGTAAATGAGCTCTATTGAAATTCTGTATTTGCTTCTGCATTTTTTTATTTCAGTGAGGTAATGGTGATATAGTATTTACATATATGTATGCATATATGATGTGTCCTTATTACCACTTGGAATTTTTTAAGGTAGCAATGATATAAACACCAATGGATGCTTAAGCAGATCCATAGTCCTAGTGAAACTCTAGTTATTGTGGTTAAAGAATGACTTCATTTCGCCAGCAACTACATGGTTAAAGAGATAGAAAAGGAATTTCCTGTGGAAAAACAGACTTTTAAAAAATCCCAATGATCTTGTCTATTAGTAGAGGTGCCTTAAGAGGGACTTCAGTGACAACTAATAAGATGAGTAACTTTCCCCTTTAGACTTGAATTGGAGCTGAGTAGATAGTAAAAACGAATAAAATGAAACACCTTCCTGTGTGTTTGCTTTTTGGGGTGATTCAAATGGAAGTCAATAACCTTCAACTTTGTACACTAGAATCATCTGAATCTTTTACAAATGCTAGCACCTAGACCATGTCCTAGAATCACTCAATCAGATCACCTAAGGTGGGACCTAAGGTGCCATGTTTTGTTTAAGTTCCATACAACCAGAGTGAGAAACAATGCAGGGGCTAATAGATTTTGTTATTAGTAACAGTCATTTTACCCCCTCTTTGAGTTATTTCCTGCTACCTCACCACTTTTTTTTTCCTGAAGTTGCACTGGATGGTGTGGGACTTGGTCTTATACATGTATCATAAGTGATTTGTCCTAGAAAATTTGTTTCACATTTAAATGCTCACCAAGTAGTGGTGTGAGTCCAGGGTTTGCTGATGGCCAGGGTAGCTGGTTTGGTATTGACAGTTTATTGTTTAATTATCACAGAACCATGAATTATTGCAGGAGTACTGCAGGGAGGTTCATCTATTCCATATGAAGCTGTATTCCTCCTCAAGGAATGTTCTTCTGAGCATTTATTTCTGATCTGTTTCCTAATATTTATTTGAATTATTGGACTGTGTTGGGTACCTCTTTTATATTCTCAATAACTGAGCTAAAATTTAGTCTTCCTCACAACTTGTATTATAGGTATCCTATTATTGTTATTTTACTCATGGGGAAATTGATGTTCAAGAAGGTAAATTGACTTGCCTAAGATTACATAACTTGTGAACAGAAAAGCAAGGACTTATGTTTAGCTCACTTTGATTTCAAAACCTTACTCACTAAACTCAACTGTATCCCAAAAAAAAAAAAAAGAAAATTTGTTTCATCTTCCTGTTTAAAAAGATGGAACTCTCTTCTCACTTTTAATGCAGTCCCTTACCATTTATTTCATGCCTTTACCTTCCTCCCAGTATTACTTAATTCACCTTTAAGCCCCAGTATCTGAATTTAGAATTCTGACTTTTCTATTCTTAGAGATTTAATTTCACTAAACCTTCTCAAGCACTGGAGAAGGATCTTAGTAAAAATAAAATGTAAGTAATAAAGAAACTTCCTAAAAATAGAGTACAACTCATCCATTTCAGTTAGAAATGCCTTCATGTTTTCCAGGCATTTTTAATAAGCTCACTTATGAATCTTGTTGAAAAATAAATAAAATACACTTGTTTTCATTAAAGGAAAAAAATCTTTTTCCATCTTAGTTGGTATTGTTAAAGGAGACAAAAAGAAGTCCAAAACTTGGCTCAGGGATACATTACTAGTGACATATTGGTCACAGATGTGTCGGGAGAGCTGTTTTTTCCTGTAATTAGTATTTTATGTGCCCACAAATTATATATTAAAGTCCAGATAACCTCCTTATAAAAGGGAGGGTTGGGGGGGCAGGAATTGTATTTGCAGTCTTTATTTTTAAGGTTTTCAAATGTGTTCTATAAATAGACAGGTGACACATATCCACTTACTAGTCACATTTTTAAAGGCAAAGTGATGCTAGATGATGTCAACCTTTACTTACTGTCATCAATTCCAAATGTTTTAAGCAAGTTCAGATACCAGCAAATATTCATTGACAATATCGTTCAATTGTAAGATTTCCTTTGACAAATTTGTAAGAAAGTCAGGAAGGTAAATTTAAGAGGCAGAAAGAAACTCTCTCTGGTAGCTACAGTGCTTGAGTTTGTAGGAGTTTGGTCAGATTGAGCTTGTTTGCAGAAAGTTCTAAGAGAATGTTAAGGATGTTATTGACATACACCACTGGAAACAAGGTTAGGCATCACCTGAGAGGAAATCATGTTGACACCAGGATGTCAGTTGTCATAGAGGAATGTAATTCCAGACCTAAGGCTCTGACTGTGAGAATGGAATTGAAGGAAATGGTAAACTAAAGAAAAAGGACACATTTGATAGACATAAAAATTATACCAGACTAAGATTTTATTATAAAACTTCTTGAGAAGGTTTCACTCAGCTTGGTGAGAAAACTAGACATGGGAATATTCCCAAAAAGATGATAGATGCCTCAATTTTCATCACATTTGAGATGATGAACCAACTAGTTTGAAATAATATCTAAATTGAAAGTAATATGAAACTGAACAGAAGGGGGAGGGTAGAAGAATTTCGTATTATTGGATTGTTACGATATTAAATATTGTAAAATATTAGAAATTATAACAAATTACAAGTGTAATTATTACAGAAACAACATGGCTTAGTTCCCTGATAAAGTAGTTTATCTGTTTACATTTTTAATTCAGTAAAAATACACATTTTAAAATGATTTAGTAATGTGATGATTGCAAAGACAGATGACTTTAAATAAAGCGCTTGTAATATGCTTTTTAGTTTGAATGCTGCTTGATAGTACTGTCATGGGAATGTCAGTGTTCTAATCCAGTTTCTGGTGTCTGGTGTCTTATTTATTATTTGATTTTATGAGTTCAATATGTCATATTGTTTAGCTTCCTATTTTTAATTTTTATTTACAAATTTTATTTTGCTTGTAGCATCATTTTTAAATGTTTATTTTCTTACATTGTTGGGTAATTTTCACACAGAATTTGATTTCTCACCTAAGCTATCATCCCCTTAGTTCTCATAAGGGACTATAGTGTTGTTAGTTTTTGAAAAAATAAAGCTGTAAGAAATATTTCTTTTATTTTCAAAGTATTTACTTGGTTTTTGCTGCTTCCCATTTCCCTAGAAAAGTGACAATATTGGAGGACCCTGATCAGAACATTCACCTGAAAAACTTGTCCCTTCACCAGGCAACCACAGAGGAAGAAGCTCTGAACTTGCTTTTTTTGGGAGACACTAACAGAATGATTGCAGAGGTAATCAACTTTTCTCTACAAGTTATTTTTCCATGTTATATGGTGATGGAATTTTAGGGACAGCAAAAACCTTAAAAATAATGCTGTCCAAATTGTCTAGTACAAATAATGAAACTTAAATTTGAATAGCAAAAAGACCTTCCCAAAGTCATCCAACTAGTGAGGGAAGACTGAACTCTAAACTCCTAATTTTTATACATTTTTCCATGTATCTTTTATTTATTTACCTTTTCTTTCTTATTGTATTATTTTTATTGAGGTAATATTGACTAAAAACACTATGTATGATTTAGAGGTATAGTTTGACAACCTTTCAGATGTGTTAACATACCATACCCACCACCAAAACACCCATAATCCTTCACCACAGCCATTTGTTCCCCTCTGCCCATTGCTTCCCATTCCTCACTCTCCCTCTCTGAAATCCTCAATTCTACTGTCAGATAACTAGGGTCAGTTTTGGCTTGCTTTTGCCTGTCCCTTTGTTTTGTTTTTCTGTATTCCACATATGAATAAAATCAACTGAATTTGTCTTTCTCTTTATGACTTATTTCATTTAGCATAATACCCTCTAGTTCCATCCATGTTGTCACAAATGGCCAGATTCAAGTTATACAAATTGGTTTGCAGCTAACCAATTGGAACTCATTAAATATCTTAATTGTAAACATTTTTGCATAATTTTTAAAATTGAAAAACGTAGACGTCATTCTTCCTAACCTCAAATCATCCATATATTGTCATTTGTTTACATATATTTTCATGTATTTAGTGAATTAATATTTATAAAACATTTTGAACAATGACTGAAACACAGGAAACACTCCACACAGTTTCAGCTATTGTTGGCTGACCTGGGAAGACAGTCATTGTGTGTAGTATAGTACTCTTTACCAGTATATTTGGGACATACTTATACTAACAATTACTTGTTAATTTGACACCCAAATCTAACTGGACACCTATGCTTTACCTTGGAAATCTATAAGGAGCTGGAATTGACCCAGATTAAACAAGGATTCCTAATTTCAACAGCTACTGATTAGAGATGAAGAATCATTGAACTCTTATCAGTGACACTGGGGTGAAAGGAATGAGTGACACTAGTAGTGATACTAGGTAAACAGTTCCTCAAACCAGCAGTTTACTTTATAAATCATGCTTGCAGAGTTCTGTGTTTTACCTTGCCTCTAATAGGTGAAGATAGCAAGCTAAGAGATTAGTAGTTTGAAAATGTCTATCATTTGACCCTTTTTCCTCCCCAATTTCTACTTTCTGGATACACTATCTTAGTTCTAAGATAAATAAGTGAAAATAATCACAAGGATGTGCATTCTACCATTATTATCCAAGCTAGTGCTAGATTGAGCAATTTGGCAAGAGAAGATATGAGTCTGAATTGGAAAAGAAGACACAAAACTATCGCTCCTTGAAGATAAAATGATAATCTACATAGAAAAATTTAAAGACACCACTAAAAAAAAAAAACTATTGGAAACAATAAATGGAAGACACCAAAATCAAAATACAATTAATTGTTATAGTCCTATATATAAATAGTGATATAGGCAACAAAGAAATCAAGAAAACAATTCTATTTGCAGAAACATCAGAAAGTATTAAAGACCTAGGGATAAGCCTAACAAAAGTGAAATACATGTTCAACGAGAACTGGAAGATACTATTAAAAGAAATAGAATAGAAAGGATAAAAAAAATGGAGAGATATTTCTTGTTCATGGATTGAAAGAATTAACATTGTTAAAATGACTGTCTTGCCCAGTTATACAAACTGACACACACCTATATACATTTATATTCAATGCAGTCTCTATCAAAGTTTCAATGGAATTCTTCAAAAAATAGAAAAACAACTGAAATTCATATGGAGCCACAAAACACCCTATAGAGTCAAAGCAGTCTTGACAGATGCTTTGAAGATAAATGGAGATATCACTGACAGACTTCAAATTCTACAACATGGCTATAGTAATCAAAACAGTATGATTAAAATATACATAAAAACCAGTAGAATTGTTAGCCTGTGCTTATTAGACAGTCAATCATGACAAAGTAGCTTAGTGTATACAATAGAAAGGGGAAGATCTCTTCAGCAAATGTGTTAGAGAAAGCAAACAGCCACATATAAAACAAATGAAAGTAGACCACTCTTTTCATACCATATGCGAAAGTGAATACAAATGGATTAAACCTGAAGCCATAAAATAACTAAAAGAATACATAAGCAAAGTACTCAATGATACTGATTTCAGATATCTTTGAGGACCTATCATCACTGGCAAGGAAAGCAAAAGCAAAAATGAACAAGTCATACTACATGAATCTTCAAGGCTTCTATACAACGAAAGAAACTATCATTAAAATGAAAGTACATCCTACTAAATGGGAGAAAACATTTGTACATTATATGTCTAACAAAGGGATAATATCCAAGATCCACAAAGAATTCATATAATTCAACAAGAGAAAATAACCCAATTAAAAACTAAGCAGAAATACTAAATAAACATTTATTTAAAAAATATATACAGATGACCAAACAATAAAAAATGTTATCATCAAGGACAATGCAAATCAAAACTACCTCACAATGAAAGCAACCCGTATTAAAAAGACTGAAAACGAATCGTAGCAAGGGTGTGGAGAAAAAGGCACCCATTTATATTGTTGTTAGAAATATAAATTAGTCCAACCACTATGGAAAGCAATGTGAAGGTTCCTCAAGAAACCAAAAATGGATTTGTCATACAACCCAGAAACACCATCTTTTGGGAATTTACCCGAAGAACAAAGAAACACAAACTTGAAAGGAAACCTGAACTCCTATCTTTATCAGTATTTATAATAGCCAAGAAATGAAAACAACTCTAAGTACCCAAACACATGTACAAATGAGTGGATTAAGATCTCTCTCTCTCTCTCTCTCTCTCTCTCTCACACACACACACACACACACACACATACACACACACAAACACACACACACATACTGGAATATTACTCAGTAATCAAAAAAGATAAAATCATGCCATTTGTAGTGCCATGAATAAAATAGATTATGCTAAGCAAAATAAGCCAGAGGGAGAAAGGTAAATACCAGATGTTGTCATGTATATACAGAATATAGAGTATCCAAATCAAGGGTCAAGGAAAAGTAAACTCTTAAAACCAACCCCTGAAAGCTGACCACAGATATATAACACCCAGAAAGGTGGGGGTAAGGTGAGGAGAACACAATGGACTGTGGTGGAGGGACATGGGTGCTTTGGTGGCGGGAGCCCTATGGTTATCATAACTAAGGGAAACAGCCTATCCCATCAAAGTACTAACTAGGATATAAAACATTGTTATTTAACTTAAAAATAATAGATTATAGCTATAATAAAATCAATTTTTAAAAAAAAAAAAACAACACCAACTTGGGAAAAGAAAAAGGTTTGTCATGGTGTGGAGAAAAAGAAAGCCTTGTACACTGTTGGTGGGAATGTAGACTGGTACAGTTAACTATGGGAAAAAATATGGAGGGTCCACAAAACATTATAAGTAGATCTACCATATAACCCAGCAATTCCTTTCCTTAATATTTACACAGAGAATGCAAAAATGCCTATTTGAAGGGCTATATATACTCCTGTATTTGTTGCAGCTATATTTATGACAGTCAAGTTATGGAAATAGCTGAAATTCCCAATGACAGATGAATATATTGAAAAGTTGTGGTATATATATATATGCCACAGTGTACTACTCACCTATAAAAGAGATTAAATCTTGCCATTTGGGGCAACTTGGATGGAACTGGAAGGGATCATGCTAGGTGAAATTAGAAGGAGAAATCAAATACCACATGATTTCACTTTTGTGTGGAGTATTATAGAAACAAAACCAAGGAACAGACAAAACTAAACTTAAAAAATGCTAGAAATATGAGGCTTCTAGATTGGAGGTGGAAATCAAATTAAGGATATGACTTAGTGGTCTATGGTGGAGGATTATGAGCACCTTGATCAGTGGGATGTGGTTAACACTCATCTGAAGAGGTGTCAACATATACTCTGAAATCATGTGTGGTGTTATAAGTCAATGCTACCTCAATTTAAAAAAAAAGGAAACCAAATTCAAATAGTGAAATATGGTGTTGCCATCTATTCTTGTGTTGGGTCCATAGTTCTGTCGTTGTTTTTCCTTACAAGTTCTGCAGTAAGCTTTTCAAGTTGAATTTATTCTCTGCGTATAATATAGACTTAGGGACCTTTAAATTATTATTTTTATTTAAAGAAATGAAATAGTATTAAATTTTAGAATATCCTGTTTTACTTTCTTTTTTATTTATGTTTTGCCTCAATATTTTTCCCTTGTGTTCATCCATGATGTTGTTATTTGTCACAATGGTTCAAGAGTAAGGAATAAAGGTAGATGAAGAAGGATAGTTTTGAAAGGGATTATGTAATATAAAATAAGTCTGAATGAACATAATAAATATTAGATGGTTTCACTTATACATGGAATACAGAGAAACAAAATAAAGGATTAGGAAAAAGACAAAAAATAGAGAACTGTTTGTAGATTAGAAGCATATAGCTAGGGGAGGGGAGAGGAAGGACAGGGTTCAAAACTGGAGGTAAAAGCCTAGGAGACTGTGGTGCTGGACCTGGGAGTGGTAGTGATGGGAGAACTACAGTGACTATACCTGAGAGAAAAAAATCAAATACTGTCCAAAAATTAACAATGATGTAGGAAAATAAATGAATAATAATAAAAAGGAAACCAGGGACAAATGTTGGGGTGGGGTAATCCCATGGGGATCAACAATTATGCAATCATGTATTGTACAAAATTCAATAATAAAAAATGTTAATAAAAAAATTGCTGAAAGTTTTACTATGCCCCACTAAAAATCCTATTTCTCCATCAATAGTTGAATAAACAGCAAAGCAAGAGATGCAGGTTATAAATAGTTCCTGTTCCCCAATGAACTGTAAAAAGAGGAAAGGTAGATATATAAGGAACATTGGAAAACAAATAGAAAAACCTGTCCCTGCATTAGTGTTTAAGCTTCCTTCAGAGATGAATCATTAGGGGAATTTAGGTTTTGTCCTTAAAATTATATTCTTCTCATCTTGACTACATTATGAAGCACTCCTGGGCTTGATTCATGATAGCTTCAAAGCTTTACTATTTGCTCTTTCAAAGTTATGGTTTAACTTTGTCTCCATGTATATTTTCATAGTATTGTTTTATAAGTCTGAGAACCTCAAACTTCCTCTGTACAATCTTTGTGTCATATTCTACCACCTTGTGAAATTCCAACAGTCTTTTCCAATTACTTACTGAAAACTACATAATAATATCATAAATAGTTGGAACCTGTAGATGTCCAATTCTATTAATGCTGGTTGTACATAATTTCTGAAATGTACTCATTTTTCTTGTATGAAATCTGATTTTTAAAACCATATCTAACAGACTTTGAATGTATGTTTGCTTTTATTTTTTTTCTTTGTTAACAACAGTTACTTTGATATAATGTAAAACCTATTCAATACACTCAGAAAATACTTTTTTTCCTCAATATTACTTTATAGGTAGAAATTCAATCTTAAAGAGTTAAACTGCTTATCCAAATCATACAACTTCCTAATGTATGGAAGACCCAGGGTTCAGCTTCAAGTCTGACTGATTCAGAAGCTTATATTCTTTCCTTACACCACATTGCACAAGTACAATAATCAAATTGATATACATCAAAATTTTCAAGTGAGGATGTATTTCTGAATTATTTAGAAAGTATTGCAGTGTTTTAGCACTTTAGTTTATCTAGAATTCATTGAAACCAAATACATTAAAATATAAATGAAGAATAACTGTCAATCCATGGAAGTTCTTTATTATTCATTCTCTGTAAAAGCATGTTTTAGATTACAACCTAGCTGTCAGAATATAATTTGTCAGCACAGAATGAGCTTACCAGGATAAAAAGAATACACTAATCATTTAAAGGGAAAAAAAAAAGGGGGGGGGGAGTGTTCGTAGTTCCCTCTGTCACAAAGAAATCCAGAAGTTGCCTCAGTAACCAGAAAACATTTGCTAAACAGAGTCTGAATATGTGGGACTCCAAGTAGAGTGCTTTCCTTTCATAGCCTCTCCCAATGCCAGCATTTTAAGGAAAAGTTATTAAGAATATCTTCAACCTCTTCTTATTTATTCAGAATTCTTAAATACTTTCTGTAATCCAACCTATGTTTTTGAATAAAGCCTGATTATGTCCTTAGGGGAAATTTTTTTTTAAGTTGAATTTCTGTGCCAAAGGGAATAATGTAAAAGCTGAACTGTGTGTGACCTGGTGTCAGAGCCCACCAGTAGCAAGTGTGACTTTATACTTTTTTGTCTTACACTTGAAATACTTCTATCAAATTCATTTGAGTTAATCAAATCTCATGGAACCAGGCATTCTGCATTGATTACCAAGGCCTGCAGTCCTGTAACTTGGAAACTTCTGCTCGGCCCTGCCCAATTATGACCCAAGGATAACCCAGCATTTTATTAGAATACTCAGTAGTAATCTAAAGACATAGTTTCGTTTCTGATCAATTGATTCAGAATCGCTGCAGTGGAACTGAGGAATGTACATTTGATTTTAGCCCTGTACATCAGCCCAGGCTACATGTAGGGGCTATTTGGGTTTCACCAGTGGAAAGCTGGTTGAAACTCACTCCCAGAGAAATTCACGAATCGATCCATATCCTGTACCCTTGCCAATACCACAGAATTTGAAAATTCTGCGAGTTTAGTAGAAAAAAAAATCTTTATTATGCTTTTATGATTACCAAATTCTTTTATATTTTTACTTACCATTTGCACATTGTATTGTCTTCTGTCTGTTTTCCTTCTGTAGTGTTAGGCCAAGTCAGTTTATTGTATTAACATCATGAAAGCTGGGACTTGGTCTTGTTCACCCTACAACAGCCATACTTGGAAATAGAGCCTGAAACATGTAGTAGGTGCTTGGCAGAAATGACTGAATAAGTGAACACTAAAGATAACAACTGTTGGTGTTTTGTCATGTGTTTTGCAAATGTTTTCCTCATTTTATAATTTTTCAGTGCTTATTTAAATATATAGCTTCAACCTCTTATAGGGTGCAGCTTTGAATGTCATGCTTAGAAATACAATAGTTCACTGATAATTATATTTATTAGGAAATGTCTCTCTGTAGTGATGCAGTTGAAAACTGTTATAGGGGTTATAGGGGTAGTGATGCAGTTGAAAACTGTATAGGCGCTGATGTGCAGAGTCTGAGAAAAAGACTCTGCATAAGAGAAAATGGGAAGTGGGGAGAGAGGGCCTATAAAAAGAGAAGAGTGAGGAGAGATAGAGAGGAAAGGAAGCAAAGAGAGATGAGAGTCGTGGATTGAGATAATAGGCCTATGTGGCCTGGTCAGGGAAGCCCCCTGAAAAAGTGAGCTCGTGGTAGCAAGGAACCACATGTTGGAGAGTGGCACACAGAGACATAGCAGGTGTGAAGTCTGATGCCAGAAGGGCAGGTCTGAGGAATGTGGCCAGACACCACAGAAGGCAGCCCTGGTAAAGGAAATGCATGAAGCCACAAAAAGGTGGCATACTTAAAAAGCTGATTTTATATCAGCATCTTTTGGAAACGTTTGAAGAGTCTTGGAAAAGCAGAGTAGCTCAGAACTCTGGAGAGAGAAGATGCAAAGAGAAGACACTGAGAATGTGTCTATACTTTGCAGTGCCTACAAGGGGCACCATCTTGGACATGTGCTTAAGACTTTTGAACTAAATGGTGATTGGAGTAAGATAACTGGCCACTTGTTGCCTTAAATTTTTTTCATTTTTCTAGTTAATTTCCCTTGTTTATAAAACCTTGTTGTTAAACCGTATTTAAGTAGCAACTGCTATGTGTGAGTGGTGCGGACCTGAAGAAACCTTATTGGAAAAAGCCACATTTTTTTTTAAATTTTTTTTATTCATTTTATTGATTTGTCACAATTGTGCATTAATTGATCCCTCCTCCTCCCTCCATATCCCCCTTCCTCCTCCCTCCATATCCCCCCTCTGTATCCCCCCCTTCAGTCACTCCTCCCATTTTTCTGCAAATTGTTGTTTGGTTAAGTTGATGTTTAGTTGTTGGTTGTTTGGCCTATTGTTCTCTTCTGATATATGGAAAGTGTGTGTGTGGTTTTTTTGTTTGTTTGTTTGTTTGTTTGTTTGTTTTTACCCCGGGGCTTTCCCACTTCACTAACATTTGTTAACTATCCTGATATTTTGTACTCTTCACCTCCCTGCCTTCTTCCCCCTCCTCCTCTCTCGCTCCATGGTTCAGTCCCATTGGTTGTTTTCATTTTTTATTTGTTTGTTTGATTTTCCCTAAATCCCTCATATAAGTGAGACCATCCTGTACTTCTCTTTTTCTTTTAGGCTTATTTCTGCTAATATAAGTTCTTTCTAGTTCCATCCAGGTTGCTGCAAATGACATGTGTTTGTCCTCCTTGATGGATGCATAGTATTCCATCGTGTACATGTACCACATTTTTTTTAGCCAATCATCCGTTTGGGGGCATTTGGTTTGTTTCCAATTCTTTGCAACTGTAAACAGGGCTGCAACGAACATGCGTGTACATGTGTCCTTTTGAATTAAT
>PVHY01004326.1:0-95503 GCA_004024945.1 Uropsilus gracilis
GGGGGGGGGGGGCACACCCTATCAACTCCTCTGTTTTTCTTCATCCAGGAGTAGTTAATCCCTTCTGAACTGGAGAGACATGTTTACTTGTCTCACCTCTCATAAATGGAAGCTTCATGAGGCCAGAGACCTCTGTCCTGCCCAGGGATAATCAGGCCCTCTGTGGCTATCTGCTGAATGGGTGAGCAAGGGGACCCCTGAGTGTCCCTACACTGGGGCCTGCCTGCTTCCTCTGGATGTACCCCTGGTGTGTTTTGGGTCCTTTGGGCTCCCAGGACAACTTGCCCACAGTGGCCTTGCCCCATGATTTATCTTCAAGTGTCTGCACAGCTGATGCTTTTACTTACTGGGATGGGTGCTTCATCCCACCACCAAGTACCAGCACTGCCTGGGCCTGGCGGTGGCCAGGGGCTGGGGCTGGGTTCCCGAGAAGGCAGCTGGGCTGCTCCTGGTGATGGCTGTTGTGGTGTTGAGAAATGAGTGAATTACAGTCAGGCTTTTACAAGCTGTGGCGCTTTGGTTAAGTTGCTTTTAAGGTCATTCTGTATCAGTTTCACCCTCTTAAAAGTGGAGCTCATACCTGTCCCTGCTCCCCTGGCACGAAGCAATGTTGTTTTATGTGGAACAGGAGAGACCTAGAGCTGACATAGAACTTCCAGAGCTGGCAGGGGTGACTTGGAACAGTCCTAGAAAGCAGTTTCTCATAAATGTAAGATTCCTTTTGACTGTAAAACTGTATGGAGGGGGCCGGGTGGCTTGTGCCTGTGAGTTTTAGCCTATGAAGTGGCCGGGGTTAGGGATCGCGGTTCGAGTCCTGCTGGGGGCACATAGGAAGACCTAGTTCCAAAAAAATAGCTGGGTATGGTGGCACGCACCTGTAATCCCAGCTACCTGGGAAACTGAGGCTGGGGATTGCTTGAATCGGTGGTACCCCGGGCAATGAGAGTCTGTGTTTCCACGGGCAAAAATACCGAGACTTAGTCTCAAGAAAAATAAAAAAATTAAAAAAAAAACAACTGTATGGAGGGACCACTGTGGCCCTCCCTCAGCTCCAGCTGGTCCCCCGCCCCGTTATGTGCTTTCATTTGATTGTCCATATATTAGTGAAACCATCTGGTTTCTGCCTCCCTCAGCTTATCCCAGTCCTTTCCTTGTCTGAGCTAGCACTTGACTCAGGAAAGAAAATCCTATCTACATAGATCTATACAGATCTAATACCCTTTGGGAAGATTAGATGTATGTCATTTTCCAAAGAAAAATCTGCACAAAATTTATACATGCACAAAATTTCCTAGACATGTATGTACATTTACACAGAAACACATGTAAATACATACCTGTCCATATAAGTATGTACATCTAAATAGATTTCCTTGGTCAAATGATCAAGTTGAGGTTTGCTAAAAGGAGCGTGAGCCTGTTTCTTCATTTTCCCCGCAGAATCAAGGCCATTGCTGTTTCCTCAGCAGAGCTGAAGGCCTCACAACGTGCCTTCTGCAGAGAGAGGCATTTCGTGCGTCTGGCCTGACTTTCTAAATTAAGAATCAGCGCAGGGCTCTTCTCTCCTTGGCTCCCATCTCCCCTTCCTCTCCGCTGTTATTTGTGCATCTTCTTTTCTCCAGTTGTTTTTCCTCATTGCCTCCCCCCTCTTTGTTCTTTATCCCAGTCCCAGTCCATCCCCCTCTCTAACACCCCCCCCCAGTAGTGTGGCTTTGGACTGAGACCAAAGCCACAGCAGGCTTGTGATGGCCGAGATCATTTATTGATGCTTTTTGGGATGTGGATGTGTGGGGCTGTGGGGGGAGCTTGATTCTGATCCACAGATGCACCAGCTGTTGCTCCTGACTGGGAAGGAAAAGCCCTATTTGTAAAGTGGCTTTATCACTGTTCCCCCTGCCCATCTGTCCCTTCTGGCCTTCCCAGCAGTTAAAGCCTCTCTGTTGTTTCTCCACAATCCTGTTTATAGCTTTCAGGGGTTGGCACTGGGTCTGCCCAGGCTTGGGTGAGAAAACTTCTGGCTCTGGGAACTGTGGGGGCTGGCTTCCTCTCCCACCTCCTGGCTGACCTGGCATGGACTCGGGATGGAACTCTCTTCCTGGGGCACACAGGGCCTCTGCCAGAAAAGCTGGTCATTGGGACAAGAGGTGCTAAAGTGTGCCAGGTGATCGTGGAGAAGACAGAGTGGCTAGTGTCCTGCTTGGAGAGGCCCCTCTGGCTTTTCTGGGGTTCAGCACAAAGGGAGTGCTCTCTCTGGAATGCCCTTCCTTTGAGTGCTTGGGACAGAGTCCAGGTGAGAATGGATGTGGGGGCTGCTATCCTCATGGGCCCGTGTGTTCCCTTTTGGGCTTCCAGAACTGTGTGTGTGGGTAAGGGTCATCGGGTGCTCCCTGTTGGCTTTTGTCCCCCCACCAAGCTCCTCCCCAGGCCGCGGGGGCGGGGGGGGGGGGAGCGCTGCTTGCTTCCTCCACCCCTTTCTCTGCATACAAGGCTAACATACATTTCCCCCATCTGCAGGGTGTCCGTGTGCCAGGAGGTGTTCACGCTACCCCCTGCTGTTGCTGAGGTGGCCCAACGCTGGGCACATCCATCTGTGGGGAACCCTCAGCAGCCACTCTGGTCAGATCTAGGGAAGGAAGGTTCTGGAAAAGATTGTGGCCATCCTTGGTGGTTCATGGGCAGCAGCAGGGGTTCTTGGAAGTGGCCAGGCCTGGGGGCCTTCCCTGAGTCCCCGCCTGCCCACCCACCATGCTGCAGTGCAGGCCAGCCCAGGAGTTCAGTTTTGGCCCCCGGGCACTGAAGGATGCACTGGTGTCAACTGACAAAGCCCTGCGGCAGCTCTACGTTTCCACCTTTTCCCCGGCCGAGAGGCTTTTCCTAGCTGAGGCCTACAACCCCCAGAGGACACTCTTCTGTACCCTGCTCATCCGCACCGCCTTTGACTGGCTCCTTAGTCGCCCGGAGGCTCCCGAGGACTTCCAGACCTTCCATGCCGCCATAGTGCCCAGGAAGCAGAGCCAGGCCCGGAAGCACATCTACCTGCAGCCCATAGGTACTGGGTGGGGGTGCGGGCCCCACAGGACCAGCAAGTGGGTAACATTCTGACCACCAGGACCTTAAGAGGGGATGAGACCTAGATCTAGCACAAGGTGTGCCTGAGTCCAGGGAGGACAGTGCTAGTAGGTTTGGGACTTGGGGGTGGGCCAGGGGAGGTCCCCGGGGCTTAGATATCTTAGCTCCCTCATCTGGGACACAGTCTGGGAGATTAGGGTTCCAGGACCTGTCGGGAGTACTGTCCACTCCTCTTTATCAAGAGGGATCAGCCCGCTTCACAGGCAGGAGCCTGAGGTGGGGTTAGGGCTCTTACCTGCCCAAGAGGCAGAGCTGGCAGTTGGCAGAGGCAGCATTTGCATGCAGGTTCCCTAAAGGCTCAGCTCTTACTCTCAGGCTATGCTGCGAGGTGTTGGCTGGTGAAGTGGGGATTCAACAGACCCTAAGTCCTCCCTCCCAAGATGCCCCAGGCAGATTCTCTGGAGACCTGCTGACTAGGAATTTGGAGGGGGGAAGGGGGCAGGGTTCTATGGGCATCCCCCCTCTCCACAGCCTCACTGCCCTGGACAGTTCTGCAGTCCTGGGATTGCCCTGTGCACTTGTCTGGCACCTCTGGGCCCCACTCCCTGCTCCAATCAGACTGGCGTTTGGTGGGGGTAAGCCTGAAAGGGTGCAGCGGCATCTCTAATGCTGACTCCTGCCTTCCCTCTGGCCTCAAGCATGGAGGGAGCTGGAAGAGGGCCTTCCTCTCCGGTCATCCCACCTAGCAGATCAGTCCACTGCACTGGGATGACTATCCGTTCACCCGACATCCACCTGGCATCAACCATTCCTCCCCTCCCTGCACCTTGTTTTTGGACCTTAAAAAAAAAAGATGTGCTTAATGTCTCTTAATGTCATTTCCACACCTGCTGTGGCCCTGTGAAGCTAGGTCCAGGGCTGGCTGGTGTTGGAGGGACTTCCAGGTGCTGGGTACTGACTGGTGGGGGAATCCAGGAGTTGGGGGTAGGCTCACAGGGGGGCTGATTGTTCCGCTTTGCTCCCAGATCTGAGTGAGGGGTGGGCAGATGCTCTCCTCGACCATCTGCGGAGCTGCACGGAGGCCTTCTTCCTGGGCCTACAGGTCAAGTGCCTGCCTTCAGTGGCGGCCGAGTCCATCCGCTGCTCCTCTCGCCCCAGCCGGGATGCTGACAGACTCCAGCTCCATGCAGGTGAGTGAGGTGGCCAGCACCGCTCAGGTGGATGCAGACTCAATCACTTAGCACAAGGCCCTTCCCAGAGGCAAAGGGTGGGGAAAGGGGCTCAGGAGGAGGGACCCCTTTGCTGCATTTTTTTTTTTTTTGAGACAAAAAAAAAAATTTGTCTTACTATTTTTGCCTGTGCTCACGTCGCCTGGGGTACCACAGACTCAAGCAATCTCCAGCCTCAGCTTCCTAGGTAGCTGGGATTACAGGTGTGCGCCACTACACCTAGCTATATTTTTTTGGAACTAGGTCTCACTATGTGCCCCGGTGGGACTCCAACCGCCATCCCTGGCCCTGGCCACGGCTTCCTACGCTGCCGCTTACAGGCATGCGCCACCATGCCTGGCCCCTTTGCTGCATTTTTTATGGAAAACATTTATTTCCTGGTCTTTTGTCAAGTGCCTTTACCTTATTGCCCAGTGTCCACTAGAAAGCTCCGGCTGTGCAGAGCTGTGAAGTAAGCCAGTGAAAGCCATCTCCGGCCTATTGAGCCTCTCTGCTGTGTTTACAGGGCACTTGTGTGTGTCTAGGTCCCCTCCTTGCCCTTGGCAATCCCTGGGGGGGGTTGCTGGCAGCTGGAGAGTGACTGGCTGAGAGACAGAGATGAGCTGGGGGCTCTCAAATGTGTAGGAGACCAAGGACACAGCTTAGGGGAGAGTTGGGCTCTGTTTCTGGCTGACGATGGATCTGGAATAACTGGGTTGACCTCTTTCATCAGTTGTGAGAAATTCTTCTCTTTCTTGGAATTCTGCCTGTACGCATTCTCTTCCAGGACTTCACGGACCAGGTGCCAGTACATCTCATTTTCTTTTCTCGGTCTCTTTTCTTTCCTTGACCATTCATGCTTTAGTCTCATCTTCCAGTTCTTGTTCTCTCTCTGACTGCATATGATCTCTGATTAAACTCATAGATAGGGTTCCTAATTTTACTTATCACATTTTTTTCAGTTTCCAGTGATTTTTTTTTCAGATTATTAAGTTATTTTTTGCAGAGCCCAGTTCCTTGACAACACTTCTGAGTTCAGCGTCTATATCAATGACCACATCTCCTAACAGCCTGATCCTCCCACACCCTGGAATGTCGTTGTGGCTCTTACTGTGGTTGTATTAATCCTGTCTGGGTTATCTTGCCTCATCATAGTCTTATTTTGATAGTTGAACATCTTATCTGAGAATATAATTTAACTTGTGACCTGGGATGCTGTCATTTTCCTCCTGGAGGATTTAATACTTCCTGTTGGTCACTGAAAGGTGTGACTTGGGACAAGGATGTGAGGATTTCTTCCAGGCCCATGACCCCCAGGAATGCAGTCTGTAGTCCTCCCAGGGCTGGCCCTTTGGGTAGCAGTCTGAGAGGGTCTGTCTCTTAGACACCCTCCCCATCCGCACTTTAGAAAGGGCTCAGCTTGATCTCTTTGTGATCTAATCTTGCTTCTATTTTCTTGTTAGGACCCTGGTTTGTTAAAAGTCATGTTTATTGAGGCAGAATTTCCATATAGTAAAATGGTGCTTTTAAGCGGTTAGTGCTTAGTCTTGACACTTTCTCACACAGCAGGCCGAGCTTGCCCCACCTTCCTCCGTGTTCTCCTATAGCCAACCCCTCCCCACCTCAACGTGTGAAGAAACTACTTGGTTCACTTCCATTTAGCAGCAGGGTTAGTCTAAATTTTCTGCTGTTGGGAACTGAGGGCACAGGGAGCAGCTGGAATTGAGTTTTCAGGTTTGATAGGGACCTGTTGGGTGGACAGGTGCTGTCCCAGTGGAGGCCTATTGCCGTGTGCCAGACTTCAGGCCTGGTCACCCTGAGAACTGCCCTACCCATGGGCCCAGCCTTTACCTGTCCCTGAGACCTAGAGTGGGACCCAGGAAGTCAGGGCCCAGCTCCCACACCCTACCCTCCTCTGCTCCCCCATGCCCCTGGCAGTGCTGTCGCCCTAACTCATGCCTGAGACTTGGGAGGACCCTGTGTCCATCCCAGCTGCCTGAGGACTGGAATGTGGTTGGTGACCCCAGCTCTGAGGTGCTGAGGCACACGTATTACTCCTGTACCTTCGTCTCTGCTGTTTATTGGCTTCCCTGGCCTCACACCTCAGGAGACGCATGGAGTGCTGGGCAGGTAGGCTAAGGGAGGTTGAAGAGGCATGTAGAACCCAGAGCTAACGTGTGGTTAAACTCTTGTGGTCAGATGAGCTTACGATAGATTACTGAATTGCTTTCCTGGGTTGTCATGACAAAGTACCACAGGCTGGGTGGCTTAAAAAACGGAAATTAATTTTTTCACAATCTTGGAGGCCAGAAGTCTAATGTAGGCAGGGCTCTCTTCTCTTTGAAGGTGCTAGGGGCGAATCCCTGTCACCCCCAACTGAGCCACCACAGCTGGGGTTTCAGACTCTTTCCTCTAGATACCACCTTCTGCTACTTCCTGCCCAGGATTCTTTGATCCATGTAGACCTTGGTGTCCCAGCTCCCAGGCCTTGTCATGCTGCTTTGTCGAAATCTCTCCCTCCCCCTCTACTTCCCCACATCTGGATACACTCGACACCTGTCTACCATGAAGCCCAGGGGTCATGCCTCACACCTTCTCTTTTCCAATGATTACCTGCAACGGAAGCCGAATTCCACCTCCCTCCACAGCTCCTGTGCTCCCACTTTAGGGGCACCTGCTCTTCCCCATGCTCCACCCCAGTCTCTCTCATGCTCCCAACCCTCTTTCCCTAAACTCTCCCCATGCCACAAGCTGCTGCCATCTCAAAAGCTCCCACCATCTCCAAAGCTCCCATCCCTGTTTGCCTCCAGCTGCTCTGCTCCTTCTCGTAGCAATCCCCATGGAAAAGTCCCTATCTTGCCTCTTCCTCTGGTCACTCTGAGGCCACGCATGGTCTTGGACCTTGTGAACTACTCCACCTGCATCTCTTGGGGTCCCATTTCCCCCCTGAAGTCATGAGGCCTTGTTCTGGGTTCCCTCCCAGGACCTCTTCCCATCTCTGCACCCAGAATCCTGGAGATCCTTTGGAGTTACGTTTGCTGCTATAGTAAAGTCACTGCAAGGTCATTTAGTGGCAGAAATGTCACCATTCCAGGCTCAGAGGTCTCCCTGGAGGCTGCAGGAGTGATTCCTTCTGGGAGGATCAACTTTCATCTTCTAGAGGTTCCTGAATTCCTTGCCTTGTGGCTCCTGTTCCACCTCCAGTCGACAGCAAAGCCCCTTCAGATCCCTCTGACCTTCTTGCATACCTTCCTATGACTTTGGAATGACCCCGGGTCCCCCTGGATAATCTAGAACACCTTTCCCTCTTGAAAAGTTCAGAGAGGCATGTGCACAGGTCTTGGGCTAGCACAAGATGGGGCCTGGCCCCCCTGTGGCTGCTGGCGCCAGTGGCACTTCCCGTGGCTCTGGTGAGCCCGGCAGCCTTTTCAGAACTCCCCCTGCATGGGCAGGTATCTGGGCCATGCCTTGGTATAATTAGTTTTCTCAACAGTTCAGGAAATGGATACCCTGAGAACTTTGTGGCCTGAGTGATCCAGGTTGCCCGAGGCTGGGACCCAGGTCTGCGGCCCCATATTGTGCAGCTTGGTGCTTTGAGCTCTTAGCCTCAGACTAAAGCTTTCTCATAGCCCAGCAGCTCTGTTGGGTTTGGGGAGGGGCTGGGAGAAGGGGCTGCTTCCTCTCATGCTGATGGGCTGGCCTTGTCCCCTCAGATGGCATCCTGTCCTTCTTGAAGAGCAGCAAGCCAGGTGACGCGCTGTGTGTGCTGGGCCTGACATTGTCTGACCTGTACCCCTGCGAGGCCTGGCGCTTCACCTTCGGCATGTTCCTTCCAGGGCACGGTGAGCCAGGCCCCATGGTTGGTGCGTGGGGGGCCCTGCCCTTGGGCACAGGTGTACAGCTCACCTGCGACCATCTACCCTCCTTGCTCTTACACCAAGAATACCGCCCCCCCCAGCCCGGCCTGGAACACCACACTTGAACTCCTGGCCCTGTATTCCTGCTCCTTCTGGACAAGTTCATTCCTCCAGCTTTTGCCTTAGGGCTGACTCCCATGGATATGCTGCCAGGGCCGATCTGATTTCTGTGTTCTTTAGGGCTCCCGAAAGCTGGGGCTCCAATCTGAGCCCCCTTCCCTTTGCCTCTCCCCAGAAGTGGGCGTCTGTAGCTTTGGCCGGTTTGTGGGGGAATTCCTGCAGTTGGGGCCCAGCGCCTCAGATCCAGCCCCGACAGAGGTGGCAGCCAGCGACCCTGAGAATCCCCTGCAGGACAGAGGCTGGACCCTGTGCTTCAACACCCTGGGGATGGCCCAGTGCTGCAAGGTGGGCATGAAGGCCAGGACACAGGGATGGCTACCCAGGTGGTAGGAGAAGGTGGGGATGGGAAGATGGAAGGTTGGGGGCTCTGGGTAGAAGCTAAGCATACGGAATCAGAAGGGCGTAGCGGTCAGCAGATGATCCCTGTGTCCACCCAGTTACTGTTCAGTTCTCACAACAAGGATGCTTTTCTCTCACAGTGAGGAAGCCAAGGCGCAGAGATGCCAAGTCCTTTTTGGCCCACCTTTCTCCCGCAGCCCAGTGTGGGCTGGATTCTGGTCCCCCCCAAGAAGTCAGTTGTCTCTCTGTGCCTTTAGGAATGGGCTAGAGGGGATGCTTGGACCCCTTTGCAGGCACAGGCCCTAGCCAGGGTATTCAGGCTCCTGGTCAGGCTGCCCGGGAATCCTGGAGACTGGCTGGGTGACAAGGGGTCAAGGCTGCAAGGGCAGTGGTCACCTTCCTTCCTCAGGTTGTGTGCCACGAACTCTGCCACCTCCTTGGCCTGGGGAACTGCCGCTGGCTCCGTTGCCTCATGCAGGGGGCACTCAGTCTGGATGAGGCTCTGCGACGGCCCCTGGACCTCTGTCCCATCTGCTTGCGGAAGCTGCAGCACATCCTGGGCTTCAAGCTTGTAGACAGGTATAAGGTGAGTCACACTCCTGATGCATAGGTGGCTTGGCCTGGAGAAGCGCTGCTGTAGGCCTTGAGTGCCACACAGGCCCCTGACCAGCCTGCTGCCCACTGCAACCAGAAAGCAGGAGACGTTGACATGTCCTTTGAAAGTGTTTGGTTTCCAAGGAGTGTGGGGCTCAGCATGAGCTAAAGGAGCTGTGCTTCAGTTAGGTTCTTAACTGTTCTCCCCAGGCAGAGGCCTAAGCTCTGACACTGTCCAGGGGTAAGGCCCCGCCTGAATTCTGTTGTTTTTGTGGGTTCTTGCATTGTAAAGGGGAGACCCTGCATCCCTGCACACTGAGTGTGGTGGTCCTTTAGTGTGACCTCCCGGGCCAACTTTCAGGTTAGTTGCTCACTGGCCCCAGAGCAAGTACAAGCCCCTTAGGCGACAGAACCAGACTAACAGGACTCATCACGTTGGCCTCTCCAGCCTAGGCTGCTTGCGCCAGTGTGGCAATGCTGCCCTCTGCTGTCAGCACAGGGCATTGCCTGGAGCAGGATCCTGAGGCAAAGGAGGGGTCTTGGGAACTGTTTGCTCCAAAGCTTCATTCTAGGCCAAGATTTATTTGCAAACTCAAACACTTAACTCTGAGTTCAACGTTCAGTAAAAAGGTAGTCTGTATTTTTCCTTTAAACCCACCTTGGATGAAAACACTGAAGTTTTTTTTTTTTTGAGACTAGGTCTCGCTCGTTGCCTGGGGTACCACAGACTGAAGCAATCCCCAGCTTCAGCTTCCCAGGTAGCTGGGATGACAGGCGTGCACCACCACGCCCTTATTTTTTTGGAACTAGGTCTCACTACGGGCCCCAGGCGGGACTCGAACCGCGATCCTTAGCCCCTGCCGCTTCATAGGCTGAAGCTTACAGGCAGGAGCCACCGTGCCTAGTCCAACACTGAAGTTTTCATTCCAATAAAGGCATAAAGCCTACCAAGCAAATAGCTTTGGCTTAATTTTAAAATTAAGAAAGTTTTCAGTCAAATGCTTTTAAATGAACCCAATTGTGTCTGAGACCCTGGTAAGTAAGCTCTGCTTGCCTCTTGGAGGCGGAAACTTTACGCTGGTGGGTTTCTGGCGATGATCCTGGTGCAACTGGGCTCTAGCTGTGGCACCTCTGGGACTGAAGTCGGCATTTCTAACAGGCTCCCAGATGATACTGTTGGTCTGGGGACTCCACTTTGAGGTCCCCTGCATGAGAGGGCTGCCTCCCTGCACGGCTCTTATAAATGGACTGACCTGGTGCGTAGAGGAAACAGCCTGCTAGGTTGGAATGGTGCCTGGGCTGGGTCTCCTCTGTGGGGCAGCTAACAGAGGGCCCTGTGGGGGGGTGGGAGTTATAGTGCTCAGTGGAGCTACTCTGTGGGGTCAAAGGACTCGCAGCAAGCAGCTCTACTGCCTTTACCAGGTGAAGGGAGGTTAGCTCCTGTCTGCAAAAGGGAGGGTTCCTCATTAGGGGACTGTTAACCTGACAGGAACTATTACTCCTTATATGCCCCCACACACCCATAGGTAGGAAGTGTACCTCCCCCAACTCCTGCCCTGGTCAGTGAGCTTAGACCCCTCTGGATCTGAGCAGAGAGTGGTTCTCTTCTCACCAAAAGGACTCTAACGGGGGTCAGCCTCTCCTCCCCAGTGAGTACTATGCAGCGTGGCACTAAAGCAGGGGACACTCCAGCCTCAAGTGGAGGTGCTACTGCCTGCTGTGGGGGGGCATGTAGATGGGGCTCTGCGCCCCCCTGGAAATTTGGTTATTAAGCAGCAACAGGGTCCTGCTATTTAAAGTCCTTGGCAGTGAGCTGGCAAATGCCAGAGCCCTGAGTGTAGTGCCTGCCTATCTCTGCTGTCTTCCCAGCCCTCCAGTTTCCACTGTGTTGTCACTGAGGCAGAGAGGGAGGAGCTACCTGGCAGACACCATTACACAGTGTGGCTACCACACAGGTGATGTGGAAAATGAAGTAAAATGATGAGTTTTAGATATTTATTCCCTTAGCTTTGACCACTGTTCAGTGTTGATGGTTGGGCTGACCAACTGGTTTGCAAAGCTCCTGAGACTTTACTAGGGCTTGTGCGGTTGCTCTGTCCAGCCCTCGTCGCCAGTGTGAGAAGGGCCTTGGGCACATTAACCTAACATAGTCAGTGTTGGCAGGGCCTCCCTTACAGGGCTGGGAGTACCTCAAGCAATGATCAACTAGAGAACACTTGACCTGTCCTTTCCTCTTAGAGACTCCATGCCTGGACTCAAGCAGTGGTGGGGCCGCGGCCTGGCCAGGAGGCATCACTGTCAGAGGACACCCTGCCCTGCAGTGCCGACTCTGGTCTGTGCTGCGAGAGCGACTCAGAGCCGGGCACCAGCCTGTCAGAGCCCCTTACTCCGGATGCAGAGCTGGAGCCTGAAGATGGGTTGAGCTCCCTGGCAGCCTCAGAGGGTCTGCTGCAGCTGGGAACACCAGCAGAGGCCATCGAGGAGCATGGACAGTGGCTGGCAATGTGCATCCAGGCCCTGGAGAAGGAGGTGACTGAGGAGGAGCTGGCAAGGGTGGACAGAGCAGTGGACAGCCTTACTCGTTGGGAAATGTTCACAGGGCGGCTCCCAGTCACCAGACAGGAACTGCCCTGTGGCAGAGATGGGGATGGTACAGGGATACGCAAGGTCCTGGGGGACAAATTCTCCTCCTTAAGGAAGAAGCTGAGCAACCGCAAAATGTCTAGGATGGACTCTAACTAGTTACAACTAACTAGTGGTTAACTAGTCACAACTAGCCATAACAAGTCACAACTAACTAGCTGTGATTAACTAGATGCAAATAGTCATAATTAATAACTGGTATCAACTAATTGCCATTAACTAGTCATGACTAATTACTTGTAACTAGCCATGAGTATCAACTAATTGCACCTAGTAGTTAACTAATTAAACTAGTCACAACAAACTAGTCACAGCTAACGAGTTATCCATTAACTAGTTATCAGTTAACTAGTCACACTTAGCTAGCCTAGTTAACTAAACAACTAATTGTCTACTCACAATTAGCCATAACTAGTAGTAGTTACAACTCACTATAGCTAATCATGACTAGTGATTAGTCACAATTAGTGATAATTAGTAATAACTAGTTACAACTAGTGATATGCCTGTCATAACTAGTCATAGTTAACAACTCAGCTAGTCATTAGTATTAACTAGTTGAACTAATCACACCTAGTGAGACTAGTTGATCATGACTAGTTAATCACTAGTTGCAAGTAGTGGCTAGTTAATCACTAGTGACTAATTTATTGTGACTCATTAACTAGGTGTAACAAGTGATTAGTTACTAGTTGTGACTAGTTAAACCAGTTAGTTGCTGGAAGGCAGAAATTAACACAGCTTGTGCTTTGTTGATCCAGTGTCTATCTTCCTGGGACAGTGTCGCCAAGGGTAGCGCGACTGGGCGATCAGAAAGAAAGGCTCTGTGCCCTACCACAACCTCACTGTGTGACCCATGGCCCCAGCAGAGGGTGGCGGAAACAGCATACTAGTGTCCCTTGATTTATGGCTAGAGTTCAGGGCCATAGTACAAATGTGGCTTCCAAGTTCCAAAACTGGGGTCTATCTTCAACAGGGAAGCAGGGTTTTTAGTTCTATCTGGAATATCTATGCCACACTCAAAAAGGGTTGCTTTCTGTGGCTTTCTAATCCTTAGGGACTTCATGCAGGGGTCTGGGAAAGTTGTGGAAGGCCAGCACTCACCTGGACTTGCTCACTGAGGCCTGCCATTTCTTTAGATAAGGTCACAGGAAAGGTGGGTGTCATGATGCAGGTTTGAAGGTGCTGTCAGGCTGCCTGCTGTAAATTGTAGTGGGGACAACAATGGATTTCCTTCTTGGGAAACTTCTCAACAAAAGTGACTTGTGATGTCAATAGCCTGTAGGTCAAGGTGGTTGACAGATGTTTTTTGTTGTGTGAGTCATACTAGTTTCTAAGAGAGAAACTGATGATATCCAGGTTCTCCAAAGTAAAAGTTCTGATTTGGTAGGTTATGTTTTGGGTCTGGGAACTCTCAAAAAACAATGGTAATAGTATTCCCAGCCTATGAATTAGTGGGGAGACCAGTCTACATTAAAATACCCAGCCTTGCCTTGACCAGGATAGTCTCTCTTTGCCTTCATATCCTGCTTCCCAGCTCTTTTATGTGCACCCACATTTTATTGATGAATAGTCCTGCTACTATTATCAAGTGCCCTAGGTGGCCTGCAGAGAGAAGCAGCTGGCTTTCCATCTGGAAATAGGCAAGAACAGGAACAGCACCTACATTTTGAGGGCAGCTTATATAGTTTCGGGGACCTTCTAAGAAAAACAGTAGAAATACAAACAGAATTAGGAGGGGCCTGCCTGGAAGAGCTGAAGCTTCCTTGTGATCTGACACCAGACACAGGATCATCCAGTCCCAGGTAAACTCCTGGAGTACACACTGAATTTAAAGCAGCTCTGGATCTGTGCAATTCTCTTTTGCTCAGCTTCTAGGAGGCATCATGAAGATCTGGGAGGTAACTGATGAGGAAAGGGAAGATGACCAGGAGCTGGGAACACCCCACAACAGGGGAAAAGGTGCTGGCTTCTTACTGTGTAACAAAACTCCCAAATCCTGATGGTTTAAAACTCTGGCAACCTATTTAGTGTGTGACGCTAATGCGGGAATGGAGCTCTGACTCCAGGGCTCTGCTGGGTGCTCAGCTGGCTTTGGTATGTCATTGTGGCCCGAGTGCCCAAAGGTGGGGGTGTCCAGTCAGTCAGACGGAAGCGGGCAGTCTTTTCTGACTGCGCTAAGTCCTAGTGCGTCATTGCTGCAAAAGCCTTGCGCAGGTCCTTGGGGAGGGAGAGAGTCCACCTCTGTATCCAGGGAGAAGTGTGTGAGATGGGAAAACACTTATGAAGTCTGCCCCAGTCAGTGGGTAGACTGGCCATCATACCTGCCACCTACTTTTACCTGTTTCCAGTTCTTTCCAGTCTCTGCAAAGGGTTAGCTGCTGGAACGACCCAAGATAAAACAGGTGATGAAATTAGAACAGACTGACTCAGGCTGAGGGTGGGCACTTGGCGGTCATATCTGTGCCATGGCAGTTACCAGGTTCCAGAACCATCCACCTGTGCCCAGGGCTTTCACTTGTGATGAGTGTCCTAGAACATCCTCAAGGGGGAAAGGACAATCCGCAAACACTGGAACCCGTCTGCTGGCCTCTACCGGCTGCAGATGGAGATGATTCTCTAAGCTAGCTGTGGGAAAATAGAAATGGTTTGAAAATAAAATTTTCAGGAACAGAGATCAGAAGTGCCATTCTCTGATCAAATATTAGCTCCAGGTGCTGTCTGTGATGGAGACAGCAGTTTGGGAGAACTGTGGATACCACTGAGCAGAGAAGGGAGATAAGGACACTGCCATCTCCTCAGGCAAAGTTGTGGCTCTCAGATCTGCTAAATTCCAGCTCAAGCTCAGATGATACAGCTGAGTACCTTAGCTGAAAACATCTAAGTACCTAAACTGAAACATCTAAGGATAATGGTTCCTGAGGAACAGATGCCCTGGGTTCTGTTTTTCGAAAGGGAAAGTCAAGTTTACTGCTTTCTCATCCTCTTTACTGTCCAAAGGCCCCAAGATCCCTAAGGACAGGTCTCCAGTTTGCTGAAGATTTCCTTCAACTCAAGAACCCCCCTCACACAGCTCAGCAGGGGCAGGGAAGCGGTGGGTTGCGAATGGAGTGAAAAATACTCTGGGTCCTGACATTATCTGTATGACTGTTAGACTGTGGGAGGTGGGTGGGGAATATATGTGGTCCTCAAGAGTAGCTTACACACACCTAGGGACGAAAAGCATCGCACCAGCTTAAGAGGCAGTATAGCCTCCTTCACGAAGTCCAGCATCCCTCTTCCTGTCTCTCATTTTGAAGTCCTCTCTCCCTCTCTGAAGCCCAAACTCATCATCATAATGGTAAGAGGCGAATGGTTTCGAACTCCCCTCTCCCATGTAGGCCCTGATGGGACAGGAGGAAACAGTCACATTTCCAGAGCATGGGTCAGGGAGGAGGATGTGGGCTTGTTAATGCTGTCCCAGGGGACACTGATTCAGACCTTTCTGTGATGAGAGAAATCTCCAAAAGGGCTTAAGAAAGAAATAAACACACCATGGCTTAGTCAAGCAGTTAATGTTAAAGCTAAAGTCCAAATTTAGATTCCACCAAGTTCAAAGGAGACGCTCTAGCATTCCTGGGACGTTCACGCGTATGTGGAGGGTCGGCGTGGGCCAAGCAGAGCCGCTCTCCAAACAGGCAGGGCCGGGCTGGGAAAGGACATGCAGAGTTTCCCTGTAAATAAACCCCATGTTTGAACGAGTCCCTTCTAAGTGCCAGGGAATTTCTAACATCCCTCTGGCTTGATTGTCAAAACAGCCCCACAAGGCGGATGTTAGTACCCTCATTTTATGGTGGAGGAGGCAGAGTCAGACAGACTTGGTAACTTGCCCGAGGCTAACATGTGGAAGAGCTGTAATTCAGACCTCTTTTGCACTAACTGAAGACCTGTGTTCTAGGTCTTTCTTAGAAAAGCACACTGAATAGGTCTGAGCGGTAAGGAGAGTTGAAAAGAAGGCATGGGGTCGGGAAGCCCACATGCTGATTCCTAAACAGCACCCCTCTCCTGGGCCATCCTCTTGGTTTCTGAGGTCACCATGAAGAGCTTTGGCCACCACAGCACTTTCAGGCTCAAGACTCTGGAGGTCTGAGAAGGGCCTGGGTGGGTGGCCAGCACTCCTGGGTGAAGATGCCAATTTAAACAAAGCCCAGGGTTGCTGGGGCTCACCGATTTGTTTGTAGAAAGAGGGTGAGTCTCTGAGAGGAGTATTTTTAACCTATGAAGACTGGGAGAACCAGGGCTTCCTGGGGAGGCTCAGACCTCACCTGGAGCTTGTACACTCTGAGTATCAAAGGCCAGAGCCCTGAACCCCTAGAGTTTAGGAGAGGCCATCAGAGAGGAGGGCCCAGGGCCTTCGGCTCTCCAGCTTGCTCTCCTAACAGGGAACAGAGCAGCTGAGCCCCAATAGTCTTGACAGCTGTGGGGGCAATTCTAAATGTAGAGGCATGGGGTTCCAAGAGAACAGCACCTTTATGGACCTCAGACCATCAGGCCATGGACGTGAAACACTGCAGCAGGACCTAACCTGTTTCTTTATAGTAGAAGACCATGGCTTTGAAAGCTGTTAAAATAACTGGAAATGGTAGAAAGAGCTAACAGAGCCTGCCTTTTCAGCCTCCCAGGAGCACCTTGATTAATGAGGACCCAGAATAACTGAGGTCTATTTCTGAATTTGGCTTCTTGGGCAAAGAGGCAAATGAAAACAAGCTTATGCCGGGGTTATTTTAAAAAGCAATTTCCAAGAAATGTCTGAGGGCCACTACGGGTTCAGTTTGGTTGGCCCCTTCTCAATGAGGACCCGGGCCATTCAAGGACTTATTAGAGAAACAGCAGAACTCAACACCCTGCTTCTCAGGCAGCCAGAGGAACTGAGAGAGATGTACAACAAACTCACCAGAAACAAAACCTGCTTCCAGGGCCTCGGGTAGCTATACCCAAGCACTGTCATCCACACCTCTGTTGTACTGAAACTGAGCTCGGCTGGGCACCACTTGACCTCAGAACCCTCTGTCCTCCTGGGTTTCACTTGCCCCTCACAACTGCTGCACCCAAAGCTCTGCAGTGCATGAGGTTCCTTACCACCTCTTCCCTCTTGGTTCTACCTTCATGCGGCCTAGCATCGCCAGCGTACAGCTGAAATGGTCACTTCTTGGGTCTCCCGATATTATAAATGCATGCATGTCCGCTTTGACCTGTGATCATCAGGGAACTAATAAGGAGCTGCCTGTGGCTTGCTGCAACTCCCGGGCCATTTCCAGCATGGGGAGGCATGGGCTTGCTCACCTGCAATGCAGACAAGAGGCCCAAGTAGAACAGAAGGAGCCAGAGCTGTGGAGATCTGGTCTGAATTTGCCCATCCCTTCCTCAGCTTACTCAGCCCATCCCTTACCCACTTACTTTTAGCTTTTCCCAACACCTGCTTGAAGTGGGAGGGGAACTTCAAATGTGGTGTTGCTGACCCTTCTCAACTGGATGGATCTTCTTACTTATGCTGGTAGCAGACCGAAGTGGTTCAAATGGAAGTGGCCCTTCTCAGCTAGCCCTGCACACACACTCCTTATCCTGTCCAGCAGGAGTCAAAGTAGCTGGGTTGGGACAGAAACTGGAGGACAGTCAGGGGTGACAGAGGACCCTGGGAGGAGAGGCAAGAGCACTCTTGGTGGTGGTGAGGTGCTGGGTGCAGAGACAAGCTTTCTCAGGAGTCACTTATTGTTCACGCATGTAGCAGATCCCCAGCGCTCCAGCACACCAGGAAGTTACAACGTAGGAGGGCAAAGCATGAGCTGGTATCTTCTCTTCTTGATCATTCCTCCACTCCCACAGTCCATTCCCACTCTATGCCTGTCCCTTGGGAATGACTTGGGGCAGCTCCCCTGAATATTCATTGAGGAGAGGCCCCATTTTAGTGGAGGGGGGACAGCAGCAGCTTGGATGCCACTGCGAGTGGTCGGATGAAGCAGCACTTGCATGGAGCAGGCACAGGCTTGCCTGTGGTCCTGTTCTGCTTTGCAGCAAAGCTATCATGGAATGTGGCGCTTGCTAGGCCGGCCCAAAGCTTGCCAAGGACTCCAAAAGGAAGCGACCCTACAAAAGGCTCTGGAACACAGAGCCGAGGCTTCAGTACTGAAGCGCCACCCCCCCCCCCCAACAGGCATCTCAGGCAACAATCCATCCTAACTGTGGAACTTCAACCCCTTGACTCAACGATGGCGTGACTGACATTGTTCTTATTGCCCTGTCTTTGCTAGTCAGACTAAGTCCTGTACAGCTGAAGTATTGTCATGCTGACTATGTATGATTTTCTTTCTCAAAACTAATAAAGATTATAAACCCAAACGAATCGAGAACCTTCAGGAAAGATGACATTCTAGAAGTCTGGCTGAAAACAAGAGAACTCACCATCTGAGTTCCCTAATCCTCTTGGGCTGGGAGGGCATAGCGCATTACTTCACACCACGGTTTCAGATCACTCTGCTAAGGTTCTTAAACTCGTTTATCAAACTGGATCACTATATACATGCTTGTAAACCGTGTCTGTTTTCCAGGGTCAAGGGTGACACTTAGGATGTGATAAAGACAAATAGGAGGTCTTCTGAGGGTTGGTGGGGGGGCAATCATTTCTATTTAATATCACCTAAGCGTTTTCCCACACTGGCTCCAGAGGTCACTACAGCTGCTTCCCCACGTCTTCCGCACCTGGGGTCTGTACCTGTGTGATTATTAAGCCGAGCAGTGACAGACTCTATTACAGAATAAACACTGGATAACGTGTGAGCTGCTGGCCAAGGAAACTAGCACCAGAGGGGAGGCTGAGACAATGGGGACAGGATTCAGCAAGTTACAGAGATCTAGGTGGCAGTACCCCACAGACCTTCCTCTTCCGCTCAAGGGCCTGGCACAGTGACACATATACTGCATATACAGCGACACCCACTGGAGACTCCTGCTTCTGGAAAGGTGCCTGCTTGAAAAGAGCTTTACCAGGAAGCCCAAGGTGAGACGTGACACGCGTACCAAGGGAGCAAAGTCACGAGTCCTCCCAGGGCAGCCAGTGTGGGGCGGCCAGGGCCACATTCTGCCAGGATGCAACACACCAGGGAAACAGAGTAATTTAAGGCAAATTTTAATAGAGTTATAAAAATCATATGTACAAAATCATGTTAAACTAACCACTGTAGCTATAAAATACATTTGTACACTTTGTAACATAATGTTCTACCTCGTACACAGTATTCACAGAGCCAAACTCTGGTGGCCGAGCTCAATGCTGGTGGCTGTGGGGCCTTGGCAACACTTGCAGGGAAAGGCCTGTGATGGAGCCCTTGGCGGTTACTATTGGCATTTCCTTTCTGTGTGAAAAGACCCTGGAAGGGTCCAGGGCTTGGCTTCTGCAGAGAATGCTCAAGCTGAAGCGTCACTACTACCTTCATCTGCAGGGCCCTCCAGGCAGACCCCCTGGAATGCACACCGAAGCACTGTCAGGTGAATGAAGCACACAGTGGGCACAGGCAGAGGCCAAGTGCATTAACACTGAACTTCCTGGCTGCACTTCTGCCAATAGAGAGTAACAGACTTAATGCTGTCTGGTTTGAGAGGCCAGCTGGAATGTTTTAGGTCAATTTGCATATTAGGTGCTTAAGATTTTAGAGATGGGCAGACTCAATAGAAATCTTTTATAAATTTCTTCATAACCAGGTTTGCTGAATATGCTAACAGGTAAAGTCCTAATTGGAAAGTTTGATGAAGAGACTGGCCAAGGTTTTTCCAGGTTGCATGAGGGGACCTCCTGCAAATGTACCTCCGCCCATTACTCCTAGATATGGCAGGAACAGTGTCCCTACCTGTCTCTGTAGGGAACTCTGGAGAAGGGGTCCGGGCTCATCCAGACTGTATGGGGGAGTAGGGGAGGCAGAAAAAGCAAACTCTGCTAGCCTGATCTGCAGAGCAAATCTGCTTCAGTTTTGGCGGTCTGAGTTCCAAAGTCACTTAGATGTGTGAGCTCTGATAGCAGTGGGTACTGACCTTTTCTGAGGAAGGCAAGGTGAGAGATGGTGTGTGTATGGGGGGATCTCCTGTGTCACCTCAGGCTGTGGGAAGTTCCACAGGAGCCCACAATGCAGGCCCGTGTGCCACCTGGAGCATCACAGGCCAGTCGGGGGGCAGTATAGCCCAACCTCTGTTCCTGTCTGCCTATTATAGGTCTTCCCAGCACCTGTTTTCAATCTGCTTTTCCATCAGCTGGCAGCTTTGAACCTCTGTCCTAGTCCCAGAAAGCATCAGAATGGGGATTGAGAGTTTGCTTATATCCAGAGAGGACCAAGTCCTTAGCGACCCCTCCTACTCAAGGACATGCACAATCTGAGCCAACAGGGGAGGGACAGGAGCAGAATACCCCAGAGAAGACCTGGCTCTGCCACCTGTTGGGGACACGCAGTTCCACAGGAAACTCCACCTTGACTGTGAATAGCTGGGATTATGTTCATTTGGCTGTAAGACATCCGCCTTAAAAATACAAAATAAAGTGAATTCAGTGTTCACAAAAAGGTGCCAAATGGGCAGGTCTGAACATAGAACAGGACAGGGCAGAAAAGGGGAGCTCTTTCCCCATCACTCACAACCTGGTGCCTTCCCACACTTGCCCCTCTCCTAATCAGCTGGCCGGATAGGAAATGCAGACTAATTCAAGAACCCCAAAGCTTGGCTCTAGCGTTTCATTTGGCTCAAGTTACACACACAAAACCATCTGAAGGGGGAAAAAAACCCTAACCTTCTGCAACCTGCTCAAACACAGAGAACTTACTTTTCAGGTCTAGCCAGGTTTCTACCTGGGTAATATGAGCAGCAGTCACATTTATTGTCAATCAGAAGCAGTCTGTGGGGGCTCTTAAAATAAGAACACCACAGAGACATTTTAAGACGTTTTGTCCAAACCGATACAAGGTATCAGGAGGGATGAATTGCTGCAGGTCAGGGTTGGACGTAAGGGCAATTCTTGTCTGTGTTTAGTCATGCCGTGGTGTACGCAGCGAGGACAGAGCCCTGTTGTCCCATGTGTACCCTGTCTTTCCGGGCAGGAATCCCATGGTCTATTCTGAGGTCACCCTGTTTCCTAGTCGTGCTACACATGGACTCCAATTCCTAGGATTACCCTTCCTGCCCGGAATCTGAGAGCCCACTTGTTTCCTGTGATTTGGGATTGCAGCCTTGGGAAAGCCAGGCTCTCCTGGGGACCAGCTGAGCAAGACACAGAAGCAGCAAAACCAACAGACTGCCAGGTCCGGATGTGGGCCCTGGGGTCTGCAGTCTCTTGACTTTGAGAGGTCCCTATTGTCAAGATGAACCACTGCAGATGGGCAGTTTACTGCCAGGGTCACTCTGCGTGTGAAGTTGTCAAGCTGAACCCAGGAGAGAACAGGGGCACTGAGGGTGCTTTGGCAATCAGTAATATATTATGCTTTGTGTTTGTGCTTTGAACTAAGTTTTCACCTGAAGAGATACCAACACAGCATGGAAGTTAAACCTACCCATTTCACGTTATCACCATGAACAAGTGAAAAGCAACCAGGAGGGATGAGCTGCTGCAAGTCAGGGTTGGACATAAAAGCAATTCTTGTCTGTGTATGGTCATGCCGTGGCGTACACAGTTAGTTCTAGCAAATTCTGATGGGAAGAGACCTGGTTGTAAGAGGGGAGACCCGCAAAGGCAGCCTCCAGTGGCCTCAAATTCTCCTGCAGACACTCAGAAGGCAGTAACAGGCTTCAAAAATAGAGGCTGTGGGGGCCAGAGGCGTGTCCAGGCTCACAGGCCCACTCCACCTGTGACTCTGCCCAGGATCTGGTCCCACCACCTCTCAATACATTGCAATCTTGCATGTCATGTGTCCAGATGGGCCATTCAAATAGCACACATCAGCATCTGAACCTCTGAACTGAACTAAGGAAACACCTCTTCTTTGGGGGGGCGGGGAGGGAAGGAGATGACTTTCTCTTCAGGGTCCAGCAGTGTCTGACAAGAGGAGCTGGAGCTGAAGGTCCATGTTGGTAAAACCCACCCATGAGTGGGTGCTGAGCTCTCAGCCCTTCCTGGCTGCAGATGAGTTACCAACCCACAAAGGGGACGTGGTTGTGCCTCGGTGTCAATGAGGCCCCACAATCACATGCATAAGGAGTACCTATCTATTCCCAGACTGCTGTGCAAATGAAGTCAGCCTTAACACAGTCTTTATCTTTAGCAAAGCTTCCTAGCATGAGGTTGCTGAGCACAACTGATGAATACAACAGAGAAAAAGGCACCAATGAGATCCGAAAGGACTGCCCACAGGCCTTGAGAGATGGACACGACTGCGCTCAAATCACCACCCCATTGCTGTGTCTTCTTGAGGCAGGCTGCTGTCAGTGAGGGGAAGACTAGGTGGCCACAGAACTATGAAACAGCATTTCATGGACCCAGAATGCAGTCACCTGAACAGCTGGGATCCGGGTCTCTGATTAAGCTGTGCTGGGGCTAGGGCCTGGTGGCTCAGCATAGGGCCTTCCCAAAGCCCCTCAGGGATCCAACAGTTAGCCAGGACTGGAATCACCATTTGGTTCAATTTTTCTAAATGGAGAAACTGGACAAAGTGCTCAGCCCACTGCCATGGATGATGAGGCACATAATGGACCCACCGCTGGCACTTTCTGGAGGAATCTATGATTTTCCCACGGTGCTGAGTTTAAGCCCCATGCTTCAGCGAATACCACAATGTCCTACCAGGTGACGGTCCCTGGACAATGCACACATTGCTCTTTCTAGAAAAATCCTGAGTGTGACAGACCATGCCATAACGGGAAGTCTCTGAGAAACTGCTGGTTTCTTCATTTTGTGGCTGGGACAATAACCACAAGGTTGAGCTGACAGAATCCCCCTCCCCACTGTTGTCTTGTATTTTCTTTCAGGTCTCTGGACATGTCAAATGCCAGTAAGTGGTTCCTTCTTGGGCTTTTCCCAATCTCTCTCCCACACGTGTGCCTTCACATGTATATGCCTCTAACACCTGTTCTGAAGTTGTAGTCCAGAGGCTTTCAATCAAAACGGTTACTTATGACAGGTTTCTTGTGTGTCAGTCTCTATGTAGCATGTGGAAATAACTGTGATTAACAAATTATGAACCTTCAGGTAAGATTAAAGTTATCTGCTTTGAATTTTTGGGACTAAAAAAATTAATGATGGCTTTGAATGCGGAGTGATATTTATATTAAACAAAGAAAAACTAAGGATTTATTTTAATAAACAGCTAGAGACTGAAGGCAGTCAGACCATCAGATCCTCCTAGCCAAGGCTATTACAGTGCGAGAATATAAACCAAGAGCATTTCTCTGGCTGCTTTTCTTTATCTTTAATATCAAATTAGAGATTCCCAGGACCCCCAAGTTAGTCACTCATAACTGATCATCTTGTTTTCAAGATTAATTTTTGATCTTGGATTAAGAAGTTAAAAAAAAAAACCCACAAGAAAAGAATTCTAGAGATCTCTATAAATTACAAAGCTATAATGGAAGTAAGTCTTTGAAACAATTCCTCTACAAGGAGAAAGGTTAAAAAACTATTTCAGTAAAAAAAAACCTACATGTGTTCTTATGTGTAAACAATGTAACTATGAGGAAAATACCTTATATGGAGGAAGTTTATTGTTACATTTTTGCAGTAATAGGTAAGGCTTGACTATCTCTTGCTTCTCTGACATCTCCATAAAAAAGACAACAATCAAGAATAACAGTGAAATTAAAATTAAAAAAACACAAACATCTAAGGCTTTGGAGATACAAATGACTACAATCTATGTGTAGAAAAGTTGCAAAATGTTTTAGTTCAGCCTTGCAAATGGGCATCTTCTCTGAGTCAAGAGTCACAGAACTTGGAGTCTGGCACCTTTAAAGACGTCACTTTGCCTGATCTGGTGAACAGGAGGTCCAGGCAGGGAGTGGGGCACAGGCTGCATGTCAGGGCCCCCAGGCCTTGACCACCCCACCCCCTGTCCGGTCAGTTCAACAGTCACATACTCTCTACGTATGTGCTTCCGGATTGGATAGTGAACTAGCAAGTAAATCAGACAGTTTAAAGGGGAAAGGGCACTCAATGAAGAGGTTGATCCAAGCATATCAGGAAAAGCAGTTAAACAACCCTGCTGGTTTCGCCAACTGTAATGTTAGAAAACCCCAACAGAACACTGAAGACCCTCTAGTTGGTGAGGAACAGCCATAAATTCTAACAAACTTGTAAGATTGAAAACTGACCAGGAGAGAAGAGGTCCCAGTCTGAGGCCAGGGCTGTGTTTTATATACAGAATGAAGATGCGATCTTAGGCCGCCCTGGTGGAGCCCATCAAGAGTGCTCTTTCTCCTTTAAACCGTGGTCATGGCACCAATCCTGGGTCATGTCCTTTCAGTTTATGAAGAGCGACAGGAAACAGGACAAAACACCAACTTCTTTCCAGCCAAAAAAAAAAAACACACACAAAAAAAACACAACCCCAAACCCCAACAAGCATGGACACAAAATCTTGAGCACCGAAAGAGAAAGAGAATTTCATGTTGTCTCCTCATTAAACACACTGCAATAATAAGGATGACTCAGAGCAGGGCTTTCCTCCCTTTTCTTCTGGGTATCTGCCAAAAGATTTATGCCTATCTGGTGAACTGAGGGGATGGGAAACAGTCTGGTCTGAGGACAGGGCCCTTAGACGTGCTGTTAACCTACAGTAACATCCTAGAGTCAGCTACAGAGGGAGATTTTGTTTTCTTTTAAATGCTAGGACAAGTTCTAAACACAACACAGAGGACAGAATTTTTCAGTACAGGATACAGTAAGGAGGAGTTTGGAATGCAATGTATTTTTAAACACAACGGAAGACATCTGCAGGTAACTGAGTGTAATATGAACCATACACATCAGCATCACAACCAGCAGTTCTCTGACACCCCCCCCCCGCCCCGCCAGAGCCATGTCTGATAGTGTTTACTTGTTATGTGTACACAACAAAAGCAAGAGACCCTGACAGGAATCAAGATTGACAGGAGGACTGAAGACATGGACCAGCTGTCCAAAGGCATTAGGTGTAGTGGCACTTTGGAGAAACTGAGATTTCTTCGGTCTGTGAGCATGCTGAAAGCTGTTAGGACTCACCGAGCAGCCGTGGCATTAGTAAAATCTCTGCCAGTAATCCCGCCAACTTTCAGAAGCCCCTGAGAGGAATAGGAAGAGCACTGCTATTTCCAAAACAAGGAAACACTAATGCAGCCAACTGTGTGCATCGTAAGAGGACTTGTAAGACAAGAAGGTCACCTGCAAGGCCAGTTGGCTTATATGTTGGCCAAGGGTAGGGGCTGGGGGGTGTGGCATGGAGAGCCCCACGCTGTGCATACAGTAGAGGAACATTCACTGTCAGTGCCCTTCCTACATTTCCACTCTGGGTTGTGCTGCTGGGCAATCTGACAAGGCAGGAAGACAGTGCACGTCGTGGGAGCATTAAGGCAGGTCCATGCCCTTAAAACTCTGAATCCCACCCACTAAAGCTGGGCACCCTTAGCTTACTCTAAAATACCTAGACCAGGATCTCTGAGGAAATTGGCACAAGAGTTTAAAAAGGCAACATATTCACTTTGGGAGGAGGCACTGAGACCCCAGGCTGGGGCTCGGGCACCGAGTTTAGTAGCATCAGCCTGCATTTCACCTCCTACAAACTACCATCAGGCAAAGTTCTCAGGTTAGACTGCCTCACTGAAGACTTGCAAGTTAGAGAGAAAAGCCATCTGCAAGGCCAGTTGGTTTTGTCATTAAAGATAGCGTGCGCGTGCACACACACACAATCCTTGATTAAATGGTGTCAAAAAGAATAAAGTTTCTGTAAAAAAGAAAAAAACCGTGTTATTAGGTATTATAAGTTAATACCAGAGCGATCACTTGGATTTTCAGTAGTTTCACTAGTCCCCAGGATTCAGTAGCTAACATCAAAGTTTCCTTGTCCTTTTGCCTGGAGCACTTCGGCGTGGTTGGCTTGACAGCATCCCCAAGCCAGGTGTTGCATGGCACGGATCTGAGAAAACGCACCGCAAGACCAGGTGGCAAGTACACGCTGGGGATATCTGACCAGTGGCCTTGAGGGATGTGTATGGATGACACATAGAAAGGGACGTCCTCTCTCACTGCAGCATAATATCTTTCAGATTCTCTTGCAGGATGGTGTCCTTCACAGCATGGAACACAAAGCGGATGTTCTCTGTGTCTATGGCGGTGGTGAAATGGTGGAAGAGCGGTTTGCTGCGATTCCGTCTCTTCCTGTCGAAACACTGGACCAAGTAGCGCTGAACGTCCTCCAGCCTGTGAGGATCACCCTTGAAATCAGGGAAGTGCTTCTTGATGCTGACAGTCTTCACCTTCTCCACTAGGAGGTCCATCTTGTTGAGGAACAGAATGATGGAGACATTGAAGAAGAGCTTGTTGTTGACTATTGTTTCAAAGATGTTCATGGATTCCACCAGCCGGTTGGTGCGTCTATCCTCCATGAGGACCTGGTCATACTCACTGGAGGAGACCATGAATAGGATTGAGGTGATTCCATCAAAGCACTGGAACCACTTCTGGCGCTGAGACCGTTGGCCACCCACATCCACCATCTTAAAGGGGATCTTTTTAATAACGAAGTCATGTTCCACAATCCCCTTGGTGGCTTTCCTTGCCAGCAAGATGTCTTGCTTACTAGGAAAGTAATTCTGTAAAAATATAGACAAGGAAGAAATTTAGGAGAGAAAGATGAACAGGAGAAAATGAAACCAAATAGACAGGAAGGGAGGAAAGAGACTGTCTTTTGTGAGAAGCTGAACCAAACACCAAAAGCAACTACCATGTATAAAATTATACATTTACCATGGAACAGAAAATAGCTCATTTCAAATGAATGTAGACTCATCTCTCTGAGGAAGAGTTATAAATCCTCTGTTGGGGCTCCAATCTAAACTCTCATGCCTTATCTCCAGAGGAAAATGACCATTTGTTTTGGTATCTGTACCATGACAACCTTTCAGTTCTTATTTTCCAAATACACATACCCAAAACCAATCTAATACAGGCATTGTGTGATGTAGTCGTAATATAGTCAATATGTGAAAACTCTTGGTCCTGAGTCACACACAAGCAACTGTAGTAACTCTCAAACCACTGATTTTGTGCCATTCACATGCTCTTGTGATCACAGCATGCAAACACTCAGCAGCAATTTTATTAAAACCAAACAGGGAGGATGGTGTCTCTAGATCTGATTGCCAACCCACAGGGTATAAAGGGGATGAAGAAACAGCTCGCTAACACTCCCAAACAAAATAGCAAAATCCAGACTCGTGAAACATAGAGACATAGTCCAACTACTCCAATAAATAGATTAAAGAAAAAAGAGGGAGAATTTATTAAAGATTAAAAGAAATTTAAAAGCCAATTGTGATGTTGAGTCCAACCATTCCAATAGAGCAGCAACCTCAAGAAAAAAAATCTTTTTTAAAAAAAAGACTAGGTCTTACTACGTTGCCCAGGGTAGTCCCGATCCCAGGGACTCAAGTGATTCCTGGCCTCAGCCTCCCAGATAATTGGGATTACAGGCATGCGCCACCACGCCTGGCTAATGTTTTGAGACTAAGTCTCACTATATTGCCCAGGGTAGTCTCGAACCCTCAGACTCAAGTGATTCCTAGCCTCGGTCTCACGAGGTTGGGATTAAAGATGTGCGCCACCATGTCTGGCCCCCAACAAGAAAATATTGAGACAAGGGAGAATATCTTAAAATTGGCAGGACAGTATTTGTCATTAAGGAATCATTGCTAGTTATTTAAGGTAATTTAGTTATGATTTTTGGAATCTTTAATGAAATGACAGGATAATGGATTTGTTCCTCGGGTTGAGGTAGAGCTAGTGAAATCAGACTGAACATGAGTGATAACTGTGGGACCAAGGGTTTCAAGATAATACTATTTTTCTAGATGTCTGAGCTTCCCATAATAAAGGTTAAAGGAAATCTTGGTTTAAGGAACTCTAGTCTCTTCATGGTCACCCATGCAAAGGAATTCTTATGGAAATACTACATCTTATTTAGCAGAAACTAAAGGTTGATAGGCAAATAAGAATTTGAGAATTTCTTCCATATGAATGAGGACATCCTCACCATCTGCATGTATTTTCCCCTCCACCCTAATACAAACTGTAGATCTATGTGGACGCATCACAACACTACTCATGGTCATCCGATACATCAAACATGGCGCCTATCACAGTGAAATGTATTACTCCTTCGATTACACTGAACTGCACACAAGCGTTTTCTAATCCTGAATCACAGCCTCTCTGGATGGGGGTCTTTACTCACCAGTTGGCCGATCCGATCCAAATTATCCAGGAAGTACTTTACTGATTCACCCTGTCATAAAGAAAAAATAGTCAGTGCTCAGTCTTAGTTGAGGAACCCTGATTTGGTAAATGTGTGACCTACTGGTAATATGAGTATCATTTTACTTCTGTGAAAACAGGAAGGCAAAGTAAAAGGACTCAGTGTATAAACATTTTAAAAATTAAAGACACATTAAAAACATTTAAAAATGCTGTTTCTCTAACTTCAACCCCAACATCCAAATTCATACTGTGTTTTTCAGAGCACTGCTACTTGGTTCTGGGTGCTGACTCTCAATCAGGCTAGTTCTACCTTTCTAAACATGGAGCCTGGCCTGCTGCAGGCTACCAGGGAAGGGTGGGGACTGGAGCTAGAATTTCATGTAAGTGCCTGTCAGTTTTGCTTCTGAAAATGAGGCCCAGTGGATCTGACAAAGTCCTTAAAGAGAGTAAATCATTAGAGATGAGGATATGATAAAACATCTTCCATTTCTCATCCTCAAGGAAAAGAATACACTTTCTTTTCAAAAACACACGTGGTTCATTCTCTAAAATTGAACATATATGAGGCCACAAGACAAACCCGAACAAATACACAACGATTAAAATACCAACCTTTTTCTCCAATCATAAAGGCATAAAACTAGAAATCAACGTTGAAAAGAAAATAAGGAGAATAAACACTACATGGAGACTGAACAACAGGCTTTTAGAAATCACTGGGTAAAAGAGGAAATCAAAGAAGAAATTAAAACAGACACCGAGACAAATGACAAAGACGACACAATGTTCCAAAATGTGCAGGATGCAGCAAAGCAGTATTAGGAGGAAAGTTTGTAGCAATACAGACCCAAATAAAAAGAATTGAAACAGCTTAAAGAAATACTCTAATCTCCCAACTTGAGAACCTAGAAAAAGAGCAACAAAAAAACCCAAACCATGCAGAAGACAAGAAATAATAGAAATAAAAACAAAGATACATGAAATAGAAACCAAAAAGACCATTGAGAAGAAAAACAAAACCTGGTTCTTTGAAAAAATAAATAAAATTGATAAACCCTTTGCAAGACTTACAAAGAAAAGAAGAGAGAAAACTCAAACAGGATCATAAACGAAAATGGAGCAGAAATCCAAAAGATAATTACAGACTACTACGAACATCTATAGGCAAACAAGTACAACAACCTGGAAGAGATGGACGAATTCCTAGAACAATAGTCATCCAAAATTGAACAAAAAAGAAACAGAGAACTTGAACAGGTCAATCACAAGCAGTGAATTTGAGGCAGTCATCAGAACTCTCCCTAAAAACAAGAGCCCAGGTCCAGATGATTTCCCAAAGGAATTCTACCAACATTGAGGAACTAACACCGGTACTATTAAAACTCTTTCAAAAAATTGAGAAAGAAGGAAAGCTACCAAATATGTTCTATGAAGCAAACATTACACTAATTCCAAAACCAAATAAAGATAGTGCAGAGAAAGAACTACAGATCAATCTCCCTAATGTACAGATGCAAAAATTCTAAACAAAATCCTGGCAAACCGAATCCAACATTGCATAAAAAGGATCATCCATCATGACCAAGTGGGATTCATCCCAGGGGCACAGGGATGGTCAACAACCGAAAATCAGTCAACATATTATGAATACATCACATCAACAAAGAGAAAAACAAAAACCATATGATCATATCAATAGACGTGGAAAAAGCATTCAATAAAGTTCAGCATCCTTTCATCATGAAAGCACTGGAAAAAGCTGGTATAAAAGGAACATATCTCAACATAATAAAAGCTATATATGACAAACCCACAGCAAATATCCTCAATGGGGAAAAACTGAAATCATTTCAATTAAGGTCTGGAACCAGGTAAGGATCCCCACTCTCTCCACTCCTTTTCAATATAGTTCTGGAAGTCCTAGCTAGGGTAATAAGGCAAGAGAAAGACAAAAGGAATCCAAATAGGGAAAGAAGAAATAAAGCTATCATTATAGGTGAATGATGTGATACTCTATGTAGAGAATAAAAAAAAAATAGACAGAAAAGCTAATTGAAATTACAAATCAATTCAGTAAGGTAGCTGGATACAAAATCAACACACAAAAATCAATAACATTCATATATGCAAAGAATCAATCAGAAGAAAATTAAAAAAAAATACCCCATTTACCATCACACCAAAGAAAATTAAATACTTGGGAATAAACCTAACAAAAGTAATAACAGATCTATACAAAGAAAACTACAAAAGATTCTTAATGGAAAGATATTCCCTGTTCATGGACTGGAAGAATCAACATTATCAAAATGGCCATACTACCAAAGGCAATCTACAGATTCAATGCTATTCTCATAAAGATCCCAATGACATATTTTAGAGCGATAGAACAAAAATTACTGAAATTCATATGGAACAACAAAAGACCCCAAATAGCCAAAACCCTCTTCAAATAGAAGAGAGAATGGAGGTATTACTATTCCAGACTTCAAACTATACTACAAAGCTGCAATACTTAAAACAGTATGGTACTGGTACAAAAACAGACAAACAGACCAATGGATCAGAATCAAATACCCAGAAATAAAACCACACATATATGGTCAACTAATCTTTAACAAAGGGGCAAAAAACATACTCTGGAACAAAGACAGCCTCTTCAGTAAATGGTGCTAGGGAAACTGGATCAAGACATGTAAAAATATGGACCAGGGCAACACCCTCACACCCTGCATGAAAATCAACTCAAAATGGATAAAGGACTTGGACGTGAGACTTGCAACCATAAAATACATAGAGGAAAACCTGGGCAAAACCCTTCATGAATTTCACCTCAGAAATCCATTTTGGGAAACAACTATGGCTGGCAAAAAGTGAAGGAAA
Organism: Uropsilus gracilis; assembly: GCA_004024945.1. Taxonomy (NCBI): domain Eukaryota; kingdom Metazoa; phylum Chordata; class Mammalia; order Eulipotyphla; family Talpidae; genus Uropsilus; species Uropsilus gracilis. The sequence continues at coordinate 31,224 of PVHY01004326.1, forward strand.
ACATAAACACCTGGGACTATATCAAACTATAAAGTTTCTGTACAGCAAAAGAGACAATAAACAAAACAAAAGGAAACCCAATCGACTGTGAGAAAATTTTTGCCCTCCAGACAAGTGAAAAGGGACTGATAACAAAGATCCACAAAGAGCTCCTACAGTTCAACAAAAACAAAGCAAAAAACCCAGTCAAAAAAAATGGGGAGAAGAACTAAAGACACTTCACCAAATAGGAGATATAGATGGCTAATAGGCATATGAAAGAATGCTCCACATTACTAATAATCAGGGAAATGCAAATTAAAACCACATTGAGATACCATCTTACACCAGTAAGAAATGGCCCATATAAGTAAAATGGACATCAACAAATGTTGGCGTGGATGTGGAGAAAAAGGAACTCTCTTACACTGCTGGTGGTAATGCAAACTGGTCCAGCCACTATGGAAGACTGTGTGGAGGACCCTCACAATTGAAAGTGAATTACCATTTGATCCAGAAATTCCACTACTGGGAATCTACCCCAGAGAACATGAAAACACTAATTTAAAAGGACACCTGTACGTGCATATTTATTGCAGCTCTGTTTACAATTGCCAAGATTTGGAAACAAACCAAATGCCCCAAAACCAACGACTGGCTGAAAAAAATGTGGTATATGTACCACGATGGAATACTATGCATGAATCAAGGAGGACAAACATATGTCATTCCAGCAACATGGATGGAACTAGAAAGACTCATATTAGCAGAAATAAGCCAAAAAGAAAAAGAGAAACACAGAATGGTCTCACTTATATGATGGATATAGGGAAAAACGAACAAATAAGAAAAATTAGAAACAACCAAAAGGACTGAACAATGGAGCAAGAGAGGAGGAGGGGGAAGGCAGTGGGGAAAGCAAAGGGCACAAAAGAGCAGGATGGTTAACAGGTGTTAGGGAAATGGGAGAGCACTGGGGTATACAATAATGTAATATAAATAAAAATACACACATATATGCAAAATTAAAAAAAATTAAATTAAAAAAAACAGCCATTAAAGAGATAGTTGACATTCTCTGTGGGTATCTCTTCTATCCTATTCCCCATTATACATTCCAGAAATGATAAACAGTACACTGGATTTGATGTTTGTCATTCCTGTGGTATTTGAAACTTTTAAATCACACATCAGTAAATAGTATATTATTTTGCATGATTTATAATTTTGTAATTATGGTATTATAATATGTATACCTATCTGTAACTTTTTTCTTCCCACAAACAAAAACAAAAAACATCTTCCATTTCTGAAAACAGGCCTATCATGCCTTCACATGTTTATTTGATCTGATTTACAGTATAGAACAAAAACAATCTCAAATTGGGATTTCTGTGCTGGAATAACTAGGTTTTTTTTTTTTTTTTTTTTTTTTTTTTTTTTTTAATCTCATCTGAGTGTTGATATACATGAGTGACAGCGGAATCATTAGAATCATTCAAGATCCTGTTTTAGGAAGTATTAAACTGTCATGTATGGTTGGACTCATAAAAGTCAAGAGGGCATTCAGATGTTGACTAAATGGAGTTAGCTAGAGAAAGCAGTAAGTATATTGATTGCCTTAAAATGCATGCAAACATTTTCCTTTAAAAGTAGAATGTGGAAAATTAGTTATAGCACATATATAAAGGATATCTCTGAGATTTCACTTTGAACTCACTCTGTGCTAGGTGCCACCTTACACTAAGTGTCAGTGGGAGAATTACTCAGGACAAGTTCATTGCAGGCTTGACATTCTCACAAAAGTGTGCAGTGTAAGGCCACGCATGTATGGGAGGTTGATGTTCTCCACACAAATGGAGGAAATACCATCGTAGAGGTACAGGATCACAGTCTGAATTTCTGATTTCCAACAAAAAATGCAGAATAACAGGAGCAGCAAACTGCAGATTATTTTCTTTCCCTTCTCAAACAGGCCCAAAAGACCAAAAAAAAAAAAAAAAAAAAAAAAAAGGTAAATTTCCTTTTGTGAGGAATCAACCTTTCATTCTAAGATGAAAGCTGTCTGGAAGATTCAGGGGAGAACTTTGTGTAAGGAGTCATATACACCTATTTCCCCCACTGCAGCACAGATCAGTTAGCAAACACCATTTCTCCTTGGCACGGGGATGCTGCTGAGTCTGTTCTGATTTCCATGGCCTGCCAGCACCCAGAACTCCAGGATGGGACCTTCACTTTCCCAAGGTACCCCAAGCCTCCATCACATGCCTAACTGACCCTTGGTCCTCTTTCCCTCTCCTATAACCTGGCACCCTCCCCTTTGCCTCCTTCCACAGCTAGACAGTTGGAGAATGACAGAGCTGGGGTAGGGAGATCACAAAGCCACCTGATTTAAGACTAATGCCCCCCCATTCCTTTCTTATCTCTTCCTGCATCTCCCTCAGGGCCTTAGGAGGTGTGTAACAATAGCTTACAAAGAGTCAAGACATCCATCACCACCACCCCACCACCACCCCACCACCACCCCGTGCTTGCCACTCATGGGCCACAGATGGTCCTGAGCTCTCTCTCAGGAAGGTCAGAAGCTTGAGGCCCTGCCACTCTTTCCTCCCCCACTGAGATGGTGGGGTCACCTGAAAGAAGGAAACCGAATGAGCCTCTGCCCCACCCCCCCTGCCTCCCAGAGAGGGGTTTTGCTTTGGTTCGGCATGGCTAGGCAGGTGTGACTCACTCTGCCACTTTGATTCTCTGGGGTGACACTGAAACAAGGCTCAAGTACAGATGTGGGGGTGAAGAGTGCTGGTGCATGATTATGGGTGAGTTAAATCTGAAGTACTAGAAATGCAAGGGAAATTCCTACCCAGTTTGAACTTAAATATCTGCACTGAGTGGAAATCTGGATCATGCAAAGTACACCAGATGCTTGTACAAAAAACCTTTACTGTCTCCTGTATGAGAGGCCTGTTTGACTTAGCTCTGTAGTTCTCTTCTGCTACTTCGAACAGACAAGCTTTGTGACCCTTTGCAATATATTCTTCATGGTCAGTGATCTCAACTCTTTCTAGGAAAGGCCACATAGAAGGAGATGAAATCCAGTTTCATGCCAGCTCTGCTTTCTCTCAACAGTAATCTGAGGGGTGGTGTGAGAGTTGCTGGGGAGCTGCAGATGTAGAGAGCTGCAGAGAGTCTGAAGGATAATGAAGCTTATGAAGCTGGAGAGAAAGAGGAAAAGGGAGATGAGAAATCACTCATTCAAACCAGAGATCAGTCACTAAACTCCACACTCTGGTTATATCGTGGAGCCAAGCTGGAGCCATGGTTTGTCCACTGTGGTTAATTTTTGAGGTTGACGAACACATCATTGCATTTCACATGCAGCCTACAGGACCATGATTTGCAGCAGGTTTCACAATTAGCACACCACTAGGCCCAGGTTTGAAATTATGTTTTCACCTCTGGCAGAATGCAGTCCTTTTTTTCAGAGAAATAGCATGTGACACGAATTGAGATATTAACATGAAGTTAATTATTTAAAACATGTTATAGGTCAAATGTTTCTATCTCAAAATTCATATGAAACCTAATCCCAGTGTGTGGGATTTGGGAGATGATTAGGTTGCGATGAGTAGGTCCCCACAAGTACAATTAATATCTTTATTTATAAAAGACCCCAAAGAGTTCCATCTTTACCACCTGAGGACACAGCAAGAAGGTAGCCTTCTAGGCCTCACCAGATACAGAATCCGTCAGCACCTTGATCTTGGACTGTGAGAAAGCAATGCTACTTAAGTCACTCAATCTACGGTATCTTTGTTACTGCAGCTGGAATGCACTAAGACAGCATCTTTATAAAAAGAGTATCATGCATGAGAAAACAATCCCAGAATCCTTTCTTGATAGCTACTGAAATACAGTCTAAATAAAAAAGAGTAAATGAAAAACAGTCTTTTATATCCCTTTGGCTTGAAAATCTAAATCATTTAAAATTAGTAAAAAAAAAATTAGGCAAAACATGTTCATTAGATTGTGTTCAGAGGTCACCAAGCAGACGCTTGGTAGGGTTTCACTGTTCTTGCTAGCACCAGGAGACGAGACAGAGGTGAGGTGTCAGCAGGCAGAGAAGGGAGGTTATCTGTTTCCAGAGAAGATACAGGTTTATTTTGGGACTTGTGCCATTGTGCGTGGGAGATAGGGTGAATACTTGAGGTGAGCAAGCAGGACCTAGGTACATCCATACCAGCACAGAGAAGTGTCCTTTAGGCAAATAGACTGTAGTGACCGGATCTTCGCCAGTAGCACCAATACCTACAACTCTGGCAGATGAATTACAAAGAGGGATTCATATACCAAGCTAACTGTTGCACAAAGCTTCTGCCAGGTATCAGACAAACTTCCCCCACACCTGTCATCCATTTCTGAAATGATTATATCAGTGAACACTGACTGGCTTCTACTCCTGTTCCAGCTAATTTTTGGAACACTGCAGCAAGGCCATCAAGATGGACACATGGGACTGACTGCTCACAACCTTGTTTTATGCAGTAATCTGACCCACTCCACCACACACTTGGTTCACTTCCTGGTGTTTCTCCAGAGTCATAGGCTGTGGGCGTTTGCAGGGAGAAGAGCCCACATTCAGGAGTGAGAAAGGACAAAGGCAGGCATGGATTAGTTCAAGATGTAAAGGTGAGGGCAATGAGAGACTCACGTTGGGTCAAGCAGCTCTGGGTGTGAACTGCTAGCTATTTACATTTGAGCTGTTCCACTAGGGACGTTAATTCTAAATTAAGATGGGATCAATCATACTGACTTGTTGCTAGATAATAAAAATAAAACTATTCCAAAGATCAGGTTTTGATTTTCATTACTTAATAATAAATACCAACTTTCAGTTAATTTTCTCATAATAGAGTTACTAACCAGACATGTTTGGATAGAGAACTATGATACTTTAAAAAGCTATGTAAATTTTAAAAAGACCCTCATTTTTAATTCATTTTAATTTTTATTAAATATTTAATTAAAAAATCTAGTATTAAATACCTATGAAGTCTCACTGGGGTCTTATGAGATTAAATATTATAGCTGTGAATGTACTCTGGAAAAAGGATAATGCACTATATTAAAATACATTATAAAAATTAAGATCCTTAAACTTTAACTGGGGTACTTCTAAGTTGTTGCTAACTTATACTCCTAATATGTTAGTCTACTTGGCTTGTACTGTGCAATGAAAAGCAGTCAGGGGCAAAACAGAATACAGTATGCCTCCTTTTGTATAAGAAATAATGGGGGAAGTCAAGACATATACAATACTTCCTTATATTAACAAAGGAAAACTTGGAAGGGTAAACTGGCAACAAATAAAAATGATGATCTACAAGGAAGGCGGAAGAGGAGGCAGGACTGGAGTAGAAGTTAGACTTGGAATGTATTCTAACTTTGCAAATATGTTACATAATTAAGATATCTTCAGCTACTTACTAAAATCTACTGTCTTTATACTTATCTTGTTAATATCTTACCAGGGAACTGACATTAGCACCATATGTATGAAGTGTTACATGCACTTTATGACATCTGTGCGGTAACACTTGCGTGTAGTCACTTCCCTACAATAAAGGTCTACCAAGAGACACCTTCTAACACCACCATGACTTCAGCCAAACCACTCTCTTAAAAGTCACACCTACTTTCCTCTCTCCACCATTCCTAGTCTATGGCAACTACGAACTGCCATCTCTTAAATTTACAGTCACTAATCTGCTTTCTCTCCATAGTTTTGCATTTTCTAACATATTTTATTTTAATTAATTTTTTTTAGACTAGGTCTCACTATTTTTGCCTGTGGAACCGCAGGCTCATGTTGCCCAGGGTACCATGGACTCAAGTAATCCCCAGCCTCAGCTTTCCAGTAGCTGGGATTACAGGCGCGCACCACCTTTGCCCAGCTATTTTTTTGGAACTAGGTCTTGCAACGTTGCCCCGAGCAGGACTCGAACGGTGATCCCTGGTTCCGGCCGCAGCATACAGGCATGCCCGGCCTAGAATGTATTTTAAATGGAAGTATACAGGAAGTGACTCTTTGAAATTAGTCTGTCTTTCTCGGCAGAAGTTGTGTGACAAGTTTGCACCTTTCATCTTTTGATTGTTAAGTAGTATTGTATCCACAGCTTATTTAACCACTCTCCAATCCAGAACATTCAGGTTGTTTCCATATTTTGACAGTTTCAAATAAAGCTGCTATATAGGTTTTGTGTGGACAAAGTTTTCATTTCTCTGGGAACAATGCTCAGGAGTTTGATTTTGTATGTTAAATACATGTCTGATTTTTAAAAATGGACTTTCAAGTTATTTCCCAGGGTGGTTTTACCCCCCAATGATGTTTCAGACATCAGGTTTCTCTACTTTCTCACCAGTCTTTGGCATTGACAACTATTTTCCACTTTGCTTTAGTAAGTATCTCAACATGGTTTAATCTGTACTTCCTTTAATTACAATGACCCAATTTTTAATGTTTTTTACAACTTTGTAGGTAAAATCTCTTTATATCTTTTGCTCATTATCTATTTGGATTGTTTTATTACTGTTGAGTTTTGAGAATCATCCATTCTAGATATCAGTTTATTGTAAGATACAGAGTTTTGCAAGTATTTTCTGTTAGTCTCTAGTTCTTTTTATCTGCTCAAGAGAATCTTCTGTAAAATGTAAAATGAAAGTTTTTAATTTAGATGACATCAAATTTTTTCGAAAGGAATTTTTATAGATGATACTTTTGGTGTCAATCTAAGAACTCATCACACAGTTTTTAGGTCCTAAAGCATTTCTCTTATGCAATTGTTTGAAAGTTTCATGCATTTTACATTCAAATCTATAACCCAATTAATTTTTGCATTAGGTGTGAGATTTTTGAGTTAATTTTTGTAAGAGTTCTAAGATTTAGGCCAAAGTTTTATTTTCTTGTGTGTCTGTGCACACTCAATTATGTCAACGTTGCTTGTTAAAAGGTTATCCCCTTCCTTCAGTGAACTGCTTTTATACCTTTGTTAAAAATCAGCTTGGCATATGTTTGTGCGAAGAGATCTTTGGGTCTATTCTCTTGACCTATATAACTTTTTGCCAATACCACATGGTTCTGATTTGTATTATACAAAAGTTTTGAAGTGAAGCAGAGTTATTTCTCCCATTTTGTTCTTCATTTGTACTGGCTGTGCTAACATATTTCCATAAATATTTTAGAGTAATCATATTTACATTTACAAAAGATCTCACTGGAATTTTGGTAGGAACGGCGTTAAGTCTATACATAAATTTGGAGAGATTAATAACTTTATTACAGTGAGTATACCAATTCACAGATACAATATGTCTCTTCATTTGTTTAATTTTTTTCTGATTTTTTTAACAATTGTCTTGTATTTTTTATCATACAAGTCCTATATATGTTTTGCTAAATATATACCAAATTATTTACTTTTGGGAGCATTTTTAATGCTATTGTTAAAATCAAGTCAAAAGGGGCATATCATTATTGCTAAACACAGTTTCCATGTGTTTAATGCTAATATAAATAAAAAAATTTTTATACATTGATCTTGTGCTCTGTAGGCTTGCTGAATTGACTTTTGGGGTAAATTCTTTTGGCTTTTTAATGTAATCTCTCAATGGGAACCTATCTGTGTATTTTATATTTTTTTCCTCATACATCTTATCTGATTGTACTAGATAAAACAGAAATAATTTAGGTGGAAAACCTCTTCACTAGAAACTTTAACACACGAATAAAAAATTCAAAACCTATATGGAAAGATTCCATATTTATGAATTCTGAATGATTCAATACTAAAATGTCAATTCTCCTGAAACTGATCTATAGACTCAATGAAAATCCCATCATGCCTTTTTTTTTTTTTTTTTGTAGAAACTGATGTGGTCACCTAAAAAATTGAGAATAACTTAAGCAATTGTATAAAAGAAAAATATAATGGCATTTTTATAATGCCACATTTCAAGATTTTCTATAACACTAGAGTAAAATTTGGTATTGGTAAAAGAAAAGGCATAGATCAAATGAACAGAAATGAAAGTCTAGAAATTAATCTGTACAGAGATGGACAACTGATTTTTGAAAAATTGTCAAGGCAAGCCAGTTGGGAAAAGTCTTTTCAATAAACAGCGCTAGAAGAACTGGTGATCTGTATGACAAAAAATAAATAAGCCACAACCATTATCCATACCATAAACAAAATTTACCTTAAAATGGATCACAGACTGAAATATAAAAACTGAAACTATGAATTAAAAAAAAAACAACCCTAGGCGAAAATCTCTGTGATTTCAGGTTAGAAAAATATTTTTGTGCTGACAGAATTGCATCTCAATCTGGTGAGACCCCAAGACAGGACCCAAGACACTAGTGGGGCTAGAGTCATTGCAACAAGAATAACATGGTTATTTTACTATATATCATTATAATAATTTGTTACCCAGCAACAGAACAAATTTTTAGAGGGAAAAAAACCCAAGAACCATTAACACAAAACATCTTCACTTATATATCCTCAGTCCCAACAGAGTTTTGTACTAAGTGGGAAATGAATGCTTGCTGGTGAATAAAGCCAAGTTCCCTCAAAGTTAACTCTTTAGTACAAGCTTACTTTATATAACCTCCTGAATTTCTGACTTCTGTTTGCTGTCTAGGACCTATTTAAATAGCCTACCCACATCAGAATGGTAATAATAAGAGGAGAATAGTTTCTCCTTTCTTACCAATGGAGCTGTCTGATCAACATAAAATAAAAGTGCTAAGAAACTAATAGATGATAAAAAGAAATTTCTTGCTTAGGCATTGGTCACTAATTCAAAAGGGATGAGTCAAAAATCTGGTTTCTTCAGGCTCTTTATGGAAAGTCCCTGTGTTTTCACTAACTTATTCAAATAAAACAAAGCGGGGGTGGGTTGGGGGGGTGAACCCAAACACAACATCTCTCAAACTATCAATATTTATTGTATTTGAATTAAAACAGAGAATTTAAATTTATAAGCATATACAAGCATATATCTTAGCCACCAGGGTGATGATATCACCACATCATGTGGCCTTTGGAAAACTCCACAGCACTTGAAGAGTGAATGAGAGTGTGAAAAGCAAATAATACCTCAGTATTATTGTAAAGTAGTTTTGACTTCATGGAGCCCTTCATAGTGTCTCAGGACCCCAGAACCATGAGAACCATGGCACCAGGAACTTTGATGCACTAGTACCAGAAAGCTCCCAGCAGTGGATCATCAAAATCAACTGGAAACAACCCAAGATTTCCCTTAAGCTCAATGTGTAAATAAAATGCAGGATTTTCATGATAGAATACTGATAATTAACGAGAGGCCTATAATATTGAACTAAAGAGTTACAGTAAAAAATTTACATGATTTTGTATACATGAAGTTTCAGAAAGGCCAAAGTGAACATAATGATAGTTATACTATATAATGTAATATATACCTATACACTATAAAATGTAATGTATACCTAGTGCTTAGGTGCCAGGCACTACTCTCAGCACCATACACACACTAACGCCAAGAGTCCACATGGTAATATTTACAAGAGTTACCCCAATAATAAACCTGAGACAGAGTGGTAAAGAAGCCTGTCACTCACTATTATTTGGGGATGTATAGGTGGTAAACATTCAGATGAAAGGGAAGCAATAATTAGCTGAAAAAAATCACAAGAGTGGTTAATCCTGGTGGTATTATACATAACAGTGACAGGATGTGAGGGGGTTATAAACCATTGTGATGTTCTAAATCTGGGTGGCAGTGATACGCTTGGTTTATTTTTAAAAAACTTTTAAAAAACCGAGCATTGTATTTTCAGATTCTCTTCTATAGCCATACAGGGCATTAGAAATAAGTATATATTTTGCAATTTTAAAAAACAGTAAGAGAAAGAAACACACAGTGCAAGGTATTAACAAATAATCCTTAAAACCAAGCCTCTCTCTCCAGGGGATTTGAGAAAACTACCATTCATTTTTACTGACACTACCCCCCCTCTCCTCCAACAGTGCATAGCCCTTTTGTCACGTGACTTACACATTGAAATGACATGAATATGCAAATTTAAAAGTATCAAAAACCAGGGCCAGGCATGGTGGCGCATGCCTGCAAGCGGTGGCCTAGGAAGCTGTGGTCGGGGCCAGGGATCATGGTTCAAGTCCCACTGGGGACACGCAGCGAGACGTAGTTACAAAAAAATATAGCTGTGCGTGGTGGCGTGCGCCTGTAATCCCAGCTAATTGGGAAGCTGAGGTTGGGGATTGCTTGAGCCTGCAGTTCCACAGGCAAAAATAGCGAGACCTAGTCTCAAAAAAAAAGTATCAAAAACCAGAAATATATGTGGTACATTAAGGTTGAAGAACTAAAAGTCAAAAAAGAAGAGCCATTAATTAGCAATATGAAAACTGGGAACACGGTTGGAAAGAGTGCTGTGTGATTAGGTACATATGTCTTCTGACAGCTAGTTGACTCTGTCTCTTTTTATCATCATCCTTGCTTCAGGGAGTAGAGAATGTCAAGAGATGACTAAAAAGATAGTAAATTGTGAAGTATTTATAATTTCTAAGTCGGACACTGATTACTTTTAACCAAATTATACTAACACAACTTTACTAAATAGCACTAACTCTTGTAAAGTCCAAATATCTTTTTTTCTGTATACCCCAAGTCAATGCAATTGCCTTCTCAGCTTGCTGAGTAAAGGCACACCCTGTAGTCTTAAGTAATCAAAATCTACAGTCTCTCACACACAATGGGAAGCACTCCAGACCTAAAACTGCCCATCCACCAAGTCAACACTAACTTCCTGGCAGTTTATTCTTTATTCCAAAGACATGTTTAAGACATAATGGCAATCAGGGACTCTCCTGAATACCATATCAGAGCTAGAGTTGGGCAAAAGTTCATACAGGTAGGTCACAGCCCCAGCATATCAACCAACGGTCTCGGTCTCTTAAAATCTATCACTGTCCCTTTAAATCTACCCACTACTCCCCCCTCCAAATCCCTCTGCACTCCCATCTACAGACAGCTTATCCAGGGAGCTAAGTTTAGCTCCCACCATTTCTAATCTGCCCCCAGGGAAATTTCAGTCTGTGGGCTGCCCCAGCAGATACTAGCATGGCTAGCAGAACCAACGGTCATGATGGAGAACAGTAGTCAAATCCCTGGCAGGATGGGGGTAGCTCTCCACAACAACTTTTTTGGGGTGGGTGGGTGGGTGAGGTACCATGCTGACAGAAATCTTCCTTACTCCATTTCACACTAGCCTTTCCAGACTTGACAAAAGGTGGCTAGTCAGTCCTCACTGCATATGACTTATTCTAGTACAGGCTGTTGTTTTGAACCCAAAACAGTAAAATTTAAATAAAGTCACAAAAGCACATTATACTTCATAAAACCCAGTTAATTTTCTGTTATCTGATCTCAACCCCAGGAACTGTTTCGACTTATACTTGTCAAAGAAAAATCACCTTCCTTAAGTCATGAGCCTCAAACCCAAGGTTCCTGGAGCTCTTTTGAAAAAGGGGTGGGGGAGCAGTTCTCACCTGTCTCCTCTGCAACAAAACCAGAGCAACAATTCCACCCCAGTGCTGTCAGCAAGCAACAGAGTGCCCCAGTAGGTGGTCCAAAGGGAGCTATTGTTTTACTGAACCAGACTTCTGCCATAGGTGGTTCTGGGATGGCTGACAACAATGAAGACATTACAGTAGTAAAGAAAGCTTCTCTTTGCCTGATGTTTATTTAGGTTACACACACAGAGAGAGGGAGTTTAGAGACTCACGTCCTCCTCTGGTGCCCTTGGAACTGATTGTAAAACCCTCCAGAGTCATTTCTGGCTCATTTACTTACTTCTTAATCTCAAGGACAGAAACAATTCCCACTGTGCAGCATACATGCTTCCCAAGTCAGCCTCTCAAGCCTAGACTTCATTTTACTTGCTTTACAAATTGCCAACTACTGGGTCTTCTTTCTTGCACACTTGAATTTGCTAAAAAACAATCTCCTGAGTAGCTGCCAAAATCAGCTGCTAGAAAAAGGTCATTAGTACTGTTGTAATAAAAAAAAAAGTAGATAGCAAGTGAAAATACTACATTCATCCTTTTAGTATCAGTTAGTGCCAACCAGCTCTTTAGGTGACTACTTAAAATTCAGCATTTTGTCAGTTCATGTTGCCCCATCTGTCAACCATTCAACAGAAGCTGAGAAAACAGCAGCATGTCTAGTTTGTTCCATGTATAGCCATTTGCGGAGCCTCACCATGGTCAGGCCCATCTCATAGACATTACAAACATTGTAGTTCTAGCCCCAATCCTCCCCATAACCAACATTTCTACTTCCAGTTCCTTAGTAGAAAAATGTAAAGTAATAGAGAAATCCATGATTTGGCATGTCAAAAATATCAAGTCACACTATCAAAGGACTTTGAGACTGAGGCTGAAGAGGTGAACAATGGGTACTTCCATTTCCAGGAGGAGTTATATAAGCCCAGCAGAGGGTTCAGCTGAGAAATGCTCACAGATATCTGATTCATGAAAATCAGATGGGCTGGGAGGGTTCATGGCCTGAGCAGCATACACCACCCTCCAGGCTGGAGACAAGGCCAGCAGTAGTATATGTCAGGCACTGTATTACACACCTGAATGTACAAAACAGTACACTATTCCCATTTTCCCTGTTGAAAACACTGAAGCTCAGAATTTAATTTGCACAAGGTCAAAGGAGCTGCTTAGCTCTAAAGGCCATGCTCATTCCCATTTTACTTACAGTGCTACAGCACACCAGGCTTTATACTTAGGAGGGAGTGCCACTGCACTTCCTAAAAATTAAATAAAAAAAATCAGACCAAGGATGGTAGTCCCAATCCTGACACAGCCAAGAAGATGAAGCATAGAGCTGAAGAGAACAAGAGGACAAAGTCTCTGAACTGAGTAAAGTTTTGCAGCCAGTTGCCCCCTGGGTGGTGGAGGTGAGCCAGAGGGAAGGTCAGAGTGTTCTTCAGCTGCTGGTTTATCCTGCTCAGTCTCCCTACCTCCAGTGAACAAAAGGGAAGTGAAGTACTCCGAGCAGCCTTCAGGCTGCCAAAAACTGAGTCATTCCCAAGCCTTGGCAGTGGGCTCTCTGAAGCAAGAAAAGACATGTTCTGCTGGGTGGCTGGGAAGAGAGGGAAGCAGAAGGAGCCGCAGAAGGAGCCAGGGCAGGGATACCCCAGACATTTCTGTCAGCTCATAAAGAACCTTTGTGCTTTCTGCTCTCACTAACTGGACTGTGGGCGGAGGGGTCTGGTGCTCCCAGGCCACAGGACCACTGACTCAGCACCCACCCCCTCTACAAACACTCCAACCCTGCACAGCTCCCTATCTTCCCTGTAGACTGGCACACTACTTTAGCAGCGGACCTTTTCTCCCAGAATAATTTCTCTATTTCCTGCTGAGAAGGGGTTAGCAGGATTTCATAAGTGACTCCCCTCTCCAAACAACAATAAAACGTACAGAGTGGTACAAATACTAAAGATAATTCAGAGGAGAAATGTATGTCCTCACACATAGGAGAGCAGTCAGTCTAGCGGATTATGGACAGAATGACAGCACTGTGGCCCAAGTGGCAGCGTGCATTCAGCAGTTTGTTTGCTTCACTTGGCAGAGAAAACTCAACGTTCCAACACAGCCCACAAAGGGTTTCTTCCTTTGGCCTTGCCAACTGTCTGAGTAAAAGCCTTGTCTGAAAGAACTACCTGAACTCCCTCAACCCCGGCAAGAGTGTGGTTCTATCAAGTGGGATGGAGCTCTAATACACTTGTACTAACCTGTATTTCAAATCTAAGGCCCTATGATCTAAAGTTAACTCAAAACACACAAGAATGTGACACCAAGGCCTAACATATCTGGAGAAGAGTTGCCATGAAAACATACGTAATTCCCAGTGATAAACATCAAAAAGATGATTCTACGCAACTATGATTGAGTATGTGTTACCAGGACATGCCATGATACTTCAAAACAGGGCACTTTTGCTAACTGTTCTTAACGAACCTCAAAAAAAAAAAAAATCACATTAGTTAACCTCTGCTTTAAAAAACTATCTAAAAAATATGGATCAGGTGGAACAAAATAATCTTTATTTAGGTTGTCTGTCATCAAAAGAGACAACTTAAGTGCAAGATCAGTTTGACAAAATCATTCATACACATAGCGTGCAGTTCAAGGCAGAAGATGCAAGTCTTAGGAAATTACTTTTGTGAAGCTGATTCACCAAACCATTCAGAGATCAAACCTTAGTCAGTAATTATGCTTCCTAATCAATCCCTGTTTTTGTTCTGCAGGAGAAAGGCTATAAAACAAACATCCAATCAGCTTTCTCCCTTTAAAAGCCATACCAATCAGGGAGAACTTTGAACTTGGACCTGCATGCAAGATGCTCCTACAAGAGTGTGTTCTTGGTGAAATGGCCCCCGAGAAAGAATGCTCATGAGCCGGGCACGGTGGCTCGTGCTTGTAAGCTTCAGCCTATGAAGCGGCAGGGGCTAGGGATCGCGGTTCGAGTCCCGCCTGGGGCCCGTAGTGAGACCTAGTTCCAAAAAAATAGCTGGGCATGGTGGTGCGTGCCTGAAATCCCAGCTACCTGGGAAGCTGAGGCTGGGGACTTGAGTCTGTGGTACCCCGGGCAACGAGAGCCTGCGGTTCCACAGACAAAAATAGCAAGACCTAGTCTCAAAAAAAAAAAATAAATAAATAAAATTAAAAAAAAAAAAAAAAAAAGAAAGACTGCTCATGAACCCCAATTCAGGCTACTTTAGGGATACCTCCTTCACTACAGCAGGTGTTTGCTCAGGAACAGAGTCAAACAAAACGTCAGTCTCCTGTAAACCTAGCACAGGGTCCTCCTAGACATGGGGCACTTTTGAGAGGTGTCAGTAAACTGTTTCTCAAAGGAAAATGTTTTTCCACTTTCTCAAATGGAGAATTTTGCTTGATGTTTCCAAAACTTTTTAATACTCAATATTAAAAGGGTGAATTGTAGAGTTATTTCACAAAATCTTGTTTCTTAAAGCTCAGGGAAGACATTTAGAAGAATATTTTATCACATTCTACAATAAAGCTAGAAGAAGTATTTTTTTGAAAAAGAGAACATACATTATGTCAAAGCAGATTTTTAAAAAATATAATATTATTTCTTAAATTTCCATGAAACATTCTTCGTTTTTGCATAGTTATTGTTCCCATTATGGTTCTCTCTGTATCAACCCTCTCCCCCCCTACCCCTCCAACGCCCTCCTTTTCCCCTATGGTTATTCCACTTTCTCTCTTGCTGTAAGTTGTTGGCTAATGCTTGGCACACTGGTCTTTCTTTTTTCTGGAGTAATGTCCTCTTTCCTGTGCTCCTGGAACACAGCAGTCCAGGTTGCTGGGATCTCCAGGGTTTACTGTGGACAGTCAGGCCTTGCATATCAGGAACCTCTCATAGGGTAGGTGTGCGGCATGTTTCTCCAGGCTCCTTTATTGTGGCGCTTCCTATGACAGAGGCAAGAGCCATGCTAGCTGTCTCCTTTTCCATGTCTGTTGCTTGGTGCTGCTTCTGTGCCATCTAGTTCTGGCAACTGGCATTGGGAACCCAACTCCCAAAGGTAGCTAAGTTCCCCAATGAGGACAGACTCCAGCAGGTGGTTGGTTCAGTTCCTCTCCTTTCTTGTGGTTTACAGTTCTGCCATGGGGCTGCAGCCATACCTCTCTGGCTTTCCTCTCCTGTTGTGGGAGAGGGAGGGAGCTTTATTTACATTGTCCACATCTCTAGATCAGGGACTTGGTTTCCCAGCCCCACAGACATTGTAGGTGGAGCTAAGTGAGAGGTCACCACAATAGTTAATCTCTCAGCCTTGTCTCTTGTGGTTCCAATTATACATTCTTTTGGTCCTACCCAGGTGATGAGTGTACCCAGAATTATTATTTGCTCCTCTCCTGGTTGTCGGCAGCTGAATTGTTGGTTTTCTCCTTCTGAGAGCAGGTCTGATTGAAGTAGAAGTAAACCAGAGGGAGACAACCTCACTCTCCCACAGAGGCAGTCCAGCAACCTCACCCCTGGCTCATAGGGGGAAGGCTGGGTCCCCTTGCCCAAGAACCCTAGTCCCTGGGAATCTGAGGTCTCAGTGGTATAGGACTCACTCTACACTCCCAGCCCTGCCAGTAACTGAGGCCATAGCGAGGGTGTGCTGGAGGCCCTCCCCAAAGACCCCCTGCCTCTGCCTGGCAGGTGGAGTCCACTAATTTCCTCTTCCAGCCCAGGCCCTCCAGCAGAGGCTGCCAGTCTCCTCTCCTGAAAGCAGACTGGTAAAAAATTCCCCCTCTTTCATCAACTAAAAAGCAGTTCTTGGCTGGGCACGGTGGTTCGTGCCTGTAAGCTTCAGCCTATGAAGCAGCTGGGGCTAGGGATCGCAGTTCTAGTCCCGCTTGGGACAACACAGTGAGACCTAGCCCCAAAAAATAGCTGGGCGTGGTGGCACGTGCCTGTAATTCCAGCTACCTGGGAAGCTGAGGCTGGGGATTGCTTGAGTCTGGTACCAGGGCAACAGGAGCCTGTGGTTCCACGGGTAAAAATGGCAAGACCTAGTCTAAAAAAAAAGGCAGTTCTTGGTGGGCAGCCTTGGTTGAATGGGAAAGGAGTGAAAGGAGAGCATGGCCACTGGGTTAGGAACAAGGCTCTCAGCAACATCATTGTTGACTTCCTGTTGTTCCAATGAGTTTACCCATCAAACTCACAACTGCTATAAGGGTTCTGATTCTTTTAAAATATTAGATAAGCAAGAAAGAAGGGGGAAATATTATTAAGAAAAATCACCTCAGAAAAGCCTAACTTTTAGCTCTATTAGAATCCCTATTATTTGGATTTCCTTTAAATATGATATACTTCCTTTAAATATATGCTGCACAAGAATGTTCATAGTAGCACCATTGTTAATACCACACGGGCATGACACAACTGGTGTGTGAAGGATAATGTGGTTTATCCATATGCTGGAACACTTATTCAGTAATAAAGACAAATGAAATATGGATTCAAACTACAATGTGAACAAAACTTAAACACAATGCTAAGTGAAAGAAGCCAGACACAAAAGGCCATATATTGCATGATTCCATTTACATGAAAGCAATATTCAGAAAGTCTAGGGGCAGAAAGTGGATGACGGGTTACCTAGGGCTGAGAACTGGAGTTAAGTATAAATGGGCATAAGGGACCTCACTGGGATGATGGAAATGTTCTAAAATGAGTTTATGGTGATGACTGCACAACTTGGTAAATTTACTAAAAGTCATTAAGTTGTACACCTTAAAAAAGCTGCCATAAAAAGAAAAAAGTTTCTATAAAACCAAGTTATGTACTCAAGAACACTCCTGTTTTGCTCACACTGAGAATTAATCATCTCCATTTAATAACTCCTAAGTAGCTCAGTACTAGTTCAAGCCTAAGAACTATTTCAGAGACTCAATATTTTCAGGGAAGGTAAAGCTCCAATTATGAAGTCTGTTAAAGGGCTGTTTCATCTTTATTAAACCACAGTTATTTAACAAAATAGCAGTAGGAAGCTAAACAGACCCTGATGTCAATTAAAAGGAAACTAAGTTAATATCCCTAAATGGAACTGCAGGCTTCTGCATGTTGGCCTCCATGACCAGGACTGTGCTCCCACAATAAAATGGAGCACAGGAATAGAAGGAACATTAAGGGCTCAGGCATTCTGGTGGGAAATGAGTTTTGCTCTCATAATTTCCTAATGCAGAAAGGCACCCTACCTTCTAGTCTGGGATTCCCAAAGTATAACTCTCTGATAATACTTCTCAAAGACAGTTCAAGTAAAACAATCACCTCTTTCCTGTAGATACAGAAATCGGTTCAATTATGTTTTACCCATTTTTCTTACATTTATTTACTGTAAAAATCCCTTTTCATATGTCTAAAAGTCAACCTACTTGTAAAATCAGATAAAAGGTCATCTTTAGCTGGGCCTGGTGGCGTGCACCTGTAATCCAAATGCTAGGAGGCAAGAGGCTAGGGATTGCTTGAGTTCGCGGACTCAAGACTACCCCAGGCAACATAGCAAGACCTGGTCTTGAAAAAGCAGCTGGGCACGGTGGTGGGTGCCTGTAATTCCAGCTACCTGGGAGGCTGAGTCTCACCTGAGTCTGGACTACCTCAGCAACACACATACACACACACACACACAGATACACACCCACCACACACCCACACAGACTTTATGAAAAAAAGATAGAAATCATTATTGCTACAATTTATTAAAATATGATGGCACCTAGGTTCACCTGGACCCAACAACGCAGTCCCTCACCCAGAGAAAAGACACTAACATATGAAAGAGACTAATGGACTTAGCATAGCTAATAAACAACAAAGAGTGGGGTTTGAGAGAATGGAAGGGGCACCGGAGGGAGGGGGAAAAAATAATAACACAGAGGTTGTAACCTAAAGAACAAAATAAAACAGTATTTAAAAAAAAAAGTGGTATTATGTACTTCAGCATCAGTGATAAAGAAAACTTGCTGAATGTCCTTCCAAAGCATAAAAAAATAAAAATCTCAGGGATTTTTTTTCCCCTTTACTGGCCAGAAACTCATTCCAAGTGCCAGCCTGTCTCATTTCAGAATATTTCCTTAGCCAAGGAAGCGGAAGTGGTCATATTCTTTCCCACCAAACTATGGGTGAATTATAATTATCCTACCTCTTGTGGGACAATGAAACAGCAAACATCTGCTATACTGAATCTGAAAACCTATGACTGAAACTATACCAAAATATGAATCACACCTGGACTCAGATTAAAGGATTTATGTTGTGTTTAAAAAAAAAAATATGATGGCACCTGCTTGGAAGTATATCAGGATGTCTGTATCTTACAGCTCTGAGACAGAGTTGGCAAAGATATTTTTTCAAAGGTCAGAAAAACAAAATAAATATATAGAAAGAATGAGGGAAAGAAAAATGATAAAGCAAATGTGCCTGAGTGAGAGGTAGAAAATCTCAGCATTTTTCTTGCCACTTTTCTATAAATTAAAATAATCTGAAAGCAAAAAGTTAAAAAAATTTATAACCCGAGACATTTTGTACTCATGGACACTGGAGCTTTCTGAGAAAACAGTGAACAAGGTTTCAAAAAGTCATCCAACTAAGTGCCTTCTCAGAGTCTGTTTCAAGATATTCCCTTTCACAGATAAGGAGGCTGCTGTAGGAACTCACAAATAAAATTATGTATTGAACTGGCCTATAAAGATGTTACAAGGGAATGAGCCTAGAGTTCTCCTCTAAGGGGGGTCTTGAGTACATTTTCTAGAAGTCTCCCTTAGGCTGCTGCACAGATATCCTTTTCCATTTATTAGTCTCTGACAAATGCATCTTACGTTCCTGGGAACTGATGACCCGATTATAGCAGAGATCTTGTATGAAGTTAGTGTGTTCAATTACTTGAATTCTCCAAACCATTCTAGTAACAAGTACCTTATTTGTGATCATCAATAGGGCTCAGCTTTTGTTTCCTGATGCAAAATTTTCTCTGATGGTATCTGGGCAGCAGGTTTTACTTTGTTTTGAACCTATAAATAATTTTCTCTTAACATAGCTTAGGGATTCACATTCACATTTTTACCTCATTCATACTTAAAGCTAAAGATTTTTTTCTCCCTCAACTATTTTGCTAAAATTATAATCTCAACCAACTTAAAGAAAAATTTTCAATTTAAATATTTTCTTACCTATATGCAACCAAAAATTCAAATTCAGTGCCTACTGTAGTTGTTTAACCATAATCAAATAATCAAGTACTACCCTCTGTGCTAGGGTTGCATCTGAAAGCATTTGTCTTCTCTTTTTATTCTTGAAAACTGGAGGAACACTAGAAAACCAGACCTAGCAATTCAGCGACAGATGAGTTCTTATGCAGCAATACAAGTTTCCTCTTTCCTTTCTCACAGTATGTGCCAATGAATCCCTCCGGGAATGCAGAGATTAATTATGGCTGGACTTGCTTGAACCCAGTCCTCTTACTGAATGAAATCCTTGACACTTAAAGGAAACATTTTAAATGCCTCTATTTGGGCACTAAGTATTGCAGTTGGTCAGCTGTATCTTGTATGGTAAGAAAGTAATATCAAGAAAATGAAAAAGTGTTTTAAAGAAGGGAGGCATAACCCAGAAGCTCAATACCAGGAACCCAACTAACTTTACAGAATCTTAATATATGACATTCATAATCACTTTTGTTAAAATTTAAGGAAAAAGTAGTTATCAATTTTGCCAAGGTGATAGGTAAAAGTAGACACAAGAATATATTGTTAAATGAATCAATGGATTTGAGATGGTGGGTACTCACTAAACTTGAAATTTAACTTCTGAATTTTGCACCCTGAAAATTGTCCCAGTTCAAACCAAGTGTCCTAGTAAAGTTAACAGCAAGATTCTTTTTCACTTACAAAACGCCCTGATTTGTGTTATCAAATAGTACAGTCACATAAATTTTACATTTAGACACACTGTGGCTCAACTGTCTACAACCATACCAAGTGTATATAGTCCAATTCTGACATCATTCAGCTAGGCTTGTTACAGGGTAAGCTGGTCCAAAGCAACTGGCATTAAATGATAGACATAGACTTCACTGAGTAGGGAGAACTAATGGGATTGCACTTTGCTCTTCCATGGAGAGTCTTTTGAAATCTGAATTATGAAAGTCATTTGTTTCTTTGTCATACACCAAAGGAACAATAGTATTGCCTGCTTACATGACAAGCCATCATGCAGCATTTGCCAGTGTTTCAGGATTGTATGACTATGGATCTGGTTAAGCATGAAGTTCTGATTTCCTGTAGGATAAGTGTGTAAGAAATAGAATTAGGGAACCAAATGGTTAAAATCAAATAAAAGAATGTGAAATGCAGAGTTCAGTCAACTCAACGAGCAAGCTGTACGTCATGCAGTTTTCTAGACAAACATTTGCCTGAAGTTGCAAAACTACAACCAACCTATTGCTTAGTGTGTTAAAATACACTGCACTAAGATGAGGATACTGTTTTATAATCTACTGTTTCTCTCTTTCCCTCTCATCTCTCCTAATAAAATTTCTCCCTTCCCCATATACATGGTTTCTTTTTTTTTTCCCCCATAAAAGGTCAAAAGAACTCCAAAGGCCTGATAATTCAATTTTTCTATTGGTACCAAAAGTTTCAACTTCTACACCAAACTTTCCACTTGAAGGACACACATTCTGTATTAGCCTCAAGATTACTTTGGTCCCAGAGAACTTGAAAGGAGTTTGTTTGGTAAACACATCCAGCAGACAATACACTCACTAGCATGTTTTACCCAACAGATGTGAGCTAGGAGAGAACTGTGTATCAGTCTTCAAGTAATTACACTTATAAGTTCTATTTAAATTGAGTTTAGAATGGAAAAGCAGATGCCTTCAGGGGCCAGGCACTAAATCAGGCCCAATTCAATTTATAGAGGAGAGGCTGGTGGATTAGGGCAGGTAGGGCTCCAGATGACCCTGACCCTGCAAGGATAGGAAGAAGCCTTTACAATGACAGGTGTGACTAAGGAAGAACTACTTTGTTCTGGGAACTCTTAGATGAAGGTATTTTTCCTTCTCTTCCCAATCATCAAGTCCTTTCCCTGGTCTTGTAGAACTGAATACAAACAAAACAAAACAAAACAAAACAAACATAAGAAAAAGAGATTCAAATAGCCTACCTGTGATTTACTTTCATGACACTAGGAAAAGCACCAATTTGAAACCTGACCTAATAACTCAGACTTAGATGTGTGTATGTGTACATACACATGCACATACCTTTTTTTTTTTGAAAAAGAACTTCACTGAGGCAGACATTTAAGAAACACACAAGAAACTAGACACATTTAAAATACCCAATTTGATAATATTTTACACAAGCATGTACCTGAGGTACCAGGTACCTTACCTTCATTTAAGTAATGAACAAGCATGCATCAAATGGTTCCCACATGTCCCCTCTCTCTGCATACCTTTCATGTCCCCAGGCAACAACTGACCTGCTTCTGTCATTATGTCTCAGTCTACATTTTCTAGCATTTTATATAAATAAAATCACATATGATTTTATGAGCCTTTTTTGGTTTGCTTTTTTCAGCATTATTATTCTGAGATCCATTCATGCTGTTGTGTATTTCAATAGTTTGTTCCTTGTAACATGGCTGAGTGCTAACCCAGGATATGGGCATGCCTGAAGTTAACTGTTCATTCACTTGTGGATATGGCAGTTTTCAGCTATTACAAAGCACAGCTGCTATGAACATTTGTGTACAAGTCTTTGTAGTGACATATGTTTTCATTTCTCTTTAGTAAATACCTAGAAGTAAATGGCTAGCTCACATGAAAAGTGTATACTTAACTTTTAAGAAAATGTCACACGGCCAGGCATGGTGGCGCATGCCTGTAAACGGCATCCTAGGTAGCCATGGCTGGGGCCAGGGATTGCGGTTCAAGTCCCGCCAGGGGCACTTAGCGAGACCTAGTTCCAAAAAAATATAGCTGGGCATAGTGGCGCATGCCTGTAATCCCAGCTACCTGGGAAGCTGAGGCTGGGGATTGCTTGAGTCTGTGGTACCCCAGGCAACGTCAGCCTGTGGTTCCACAGGCAAAAATAGTGAGATCTAGTCTCAAAAAAAAAAAAAAAAGAAAATGTCACAGTGGTTCCATTACATTCCTACCAGAAGCCATGAGTGTCCTAGTTTCTCCACATCCCTGCTACACTTTGATCAGTCTTTCAAATTTTAGCCATTCTAAGAAGGAGCAGTGATCTTTCACTGTGGTTTTATTTTCCATTTAGGTTAAGACTAACAATGCTGACTGAGACTCTTTTCATGTATTCATTTTCCATTTGAATTTCTTCTTTGTTCAGAGTTGTTTACTTATTGAGTTTTAGAGTGCTTTATAAATTCTGGATACAGGTAGTTCATTAGATATATTCTTAGAAACACTTAATTTTCATTTCCAATCTTTTTTAAAAAGCAAATGATTTAAATTTTGAATTTCATTAAACAAAATTTTAATTTTTAATGCTTTATTCCATCCCATGGAACCATTTGCCTAGCATAATGTTAGTATCACAGTACCTTGACTACTGAAACTTTCTAAGTCTTCAAATCAGGCAGTGTTAGTTCTCTAACTTTGTTAATCTTCTTTAAAACTGTTGCAGTTATTCTAGGTTCTTTGCATTTCTATGTAAATTTCAGGTTCAAATTATCAATTTTTACAAAAAGCCTATTGAGATTTTGATAGGGACTGTGCTGATTAATGAGGGGAAGATTAATGATGATGTGTATCTGGCTTACTTAGGACCCTCAATTTTTCTTGATTACATTTTATATCCTGTGTTGATTCATTAGCCATTTCCTTTTTCTTTTTTATTTCAGTTGCTTTAGTGTAGTATACTTTTAAAATTTATCACCACAGTATACTTTCAAACAGTATTTTACATAAAACTATTTCACTTCTCCCAATTTTTTGCTATTTGCATTATACATTTTCCTTTAACATGTGATACAAACTTCCTACTACGTTTTTACTATTAGAAACTACTTCCCATTACTGTTTGATTTTCTTCATGCTTTTGGACAGATTCAAATTTCTATGTGTTCTCATAGCTCTTCCGCCTGAGGACATTAATTAACATTTCTTATAGTGTAGGTCCTGCTGGTGATGAATTTGTTCAGCTGTTATTAAAAGTCAAACAAAAAAGTCTTTATGTCTTCATTTTGCTTTCTGGATTGACAGGTTTGTTTTGTACTTTCTAATCCTGAAAAATGTTGCCCTGGTGTGTGCTCATTTGTGTGGTTTTTGACAAGGAACACTTGTCTTAGTTCCTTTGTTCATAGTGTTGTTTTTTTTCTCCTCTGGTGTTAAATTTAGGTGTTTGGCAGTACCATGGTCTTGCAAGATGGTACCATACTGAATACACGGGGAGGGTCTCTGTGTGCAGCAATCTCTTTTCTGGTACTCTCTCCTGAAAATTTTAATTCCCTTTGTCTCTGTGTTCTACCTCCTCACTGAATTCTCCCACTGAATGTCACTCATGGGAGTAAACCTGGGCAGCTGTATTGGTTGCTGTGCATGTTCCCATCTCAACGGGGAATGTCCTTTAATGCTTTAGGTTCAGAGTCGTAAACACTGTTGTTTCACACATGTTTGTCTAGTTTTTTTTTTTCCCCTGTTGTTTCAGGCAAGGACAAATCTAGTTCCTTATTTTCATGTTGACCAGAAGCCAAGAGAATGATCTTTTGAGATTATTACCCCTCCAGTCTCATCAGCTGGCAATATCCAAGGTGATGTCTGGATAACTCTGTAATGGTGATGATACAACTTTGTAAGCTTACTAAAAATCATTGAACTGTACACTAAAAATTAAAACAAATGAATATTATGACATGTCAGTTATAACTAAAGAGTATAAAGTAAACGCCAATCAGTGTAGAAGATGTTTTCCATTCTGGCAAAGAGCTCATGCTATGAATTCCCACAAGTCAATAAGAAAACAATAGATAACCCACTAGCTATAGGTTGAAAGATTTGCACAAACATGCTGAGGAGGATAGCCTACCGGTCAACAGATGTAAAAAGATGCTGAACTTATTTAATCACCCAAGTACTTATTTAAAAATACAAAATAGAACATCAGTAAGATACATACCAGGAAGTTTAACACTAGAAAGCCTGCAAAATATTGGCAGAATCTCCAATATTACTAGAGATATAAACTAGTACAGCTAATTTGGAGAAATATTTGATAGCACATGCATTAATAAAGCAATGCGTTAATATAATATATAATTAATTTCACATATTATGCTTATATGCAATATTACATTAATTTTATATATTAATATTCTATATAATTTCATATATTCATATATTAGTTGAAATTAAGCACATGCAATAACAAAAGAATCTCTTAGTCATTATGTTGAGCAAAAAAGTCACTATTATTTAAGTGGACTTCAATATGGTATATACTTAAGATTTCTACATTTTATATATGTAAACTATATAGTTCAATTAAAATAAAAGTGGGATGACCTCACACAGTCACCAGAATGACCACATGGAAAGGACAGAGACTGACAAACATTGGTGTGGAAGTGGAACAATGAACTTGATCTCTGATTTTTATAGCATAAAAATCATATAACCACTTTGATAAATCTACTAAAAATGAGCACATGTACATCCTTTGTCCCAGCAATTCCTCTCTTGGATATACTGAACAGAAATGCTTACATCTCTTTAACAAATGTGCAGAATAGTCACAATATCTTTCTGTAAAAATCCCAAATGCCTATCAGAAGGCAAATATCTAAATTGGCACACAATGCCATATACAGTGAATGGGCAATTAACAAGTACCCAGCATAGTACAGGTCAATCTTCTACCGTGTAAACAGTCATGTACAAAACCGTAAATGCTGTATGTTCTGCCCTTCCACCACCTCAGCCCAAACACACTGCAAAAAAAGGGCAAAATTTGTGTACGCCGTTAATGGTCAGAATTGTTTACCTTTGGAGAGTGGGAGGTTGTGACTGAGCAGAGGGGATTTTGGGCCACTGGTCATTTTGCTTCCTTATCTGGGTGCCTGTTATGTAGATGTGTTCACTTTAGGAAAGCTGAGTTCATGTATATGTATAGATGTATATATAGGAAAGCATATATAAATATATAATACATTCTCAACACATTTAAAAATGAAAGTTAAAGGTATCTTGCAGTGATAGTTGGGGTGTGATTTTAATCTAGATGGTTAGGGAAGACTTCACTAAGAAGGTGACACTGAAGTCTAAACCGTTATAAGATGAAGGTGGAAGAGTATCCCAGGCAGAGAGAGCAGGATACACAAAGGCCTGGAGAGCAGGTCATGCTCATAAAATTCACAGAAGATCAAAAGGCCTGTTGCCTGAGCAGAATGTAGGAGAGAAAGAACAGCAGGACACTGGGTTGTGGGGAGACAGGAGTCCAAATCATTGATTCACTGACCTTTAATTATATAAGGCCTGGTTAAAGCAGAAGGTAGAATAACTCAAAGTCAACACTTGTCATTAATTATTCCTTTTAGACTTAGATTTATCTGTCTTTTTACACAAACTACTTTTAAAGATGAATAAAACCAAACAAATATAAGAATAAAAATGTGTGTAAAGTCTAGGCTAGTAATCTTTCCCTTAAAAAAAATTTCCAAAGCTGGGCACGGTGGCTCGTGCCTGTAAGCTTCAGCCTATGAAGCGGCTGGGGCTAGGGATCGCGCTTCAAGTCCCGCCTGGGGCCCGTAGTGACACCTAGTTCCAAAAAAATAGCTGGGTGTGGTGGTGCATGCCTGTAATCCCAGCTACCTGGGAAGCTGCGGCTGGGGATTGCTTGAGTCTGTGGTACCCCGGGCAACATGAGCCTGTGGTTCCACAGGCAAAAATTAGCGAGACCTAGTCTTAAAAAAAAAAAATTTCCACACATTTCATGAAGTTAATCTGTGTTAAAGAGACAATTTATTATTTGATTTATACATAGTGGCTGGCACAGTAAACAATCACTATAGGGGAGACACTATTAATGTTATGATTATAAAGAATATACTAAAAACAAATTCTAGAATTTACTGACATCCTTTTCAAGTTTGGTGGCACTATAATTTGGACTTTTTAGTAGTTTATGAACTCTCAGATACAAATTGTTGACATTTTACAGTTAAGGTGTTGGAATATTCATGCACACTGCACAGAACTCAAAGTGAGAAAAAGGGGGCAAGGAGGGAGCCTGGAGGCCTAAGTCCTCCCTTCTACCAGTTCTGTTCTCCACAGGCAACATTGTGACTAGTTTATTTTTATTGGGGTTTTAGATTTTAATTTTAATAGACTGGATAACGTTATCCTTTCTCTGGACTTTGTATACTATACCAGTTCTAAGGAATGAGATAGTGACAGCTTGAGAGGTTAGGATTTAAGAATTCCTGGAAAATCAAGAACACAGAGGAGGAAATTAATCTGAAAACAGCCTCAACTCCCACTTCCTATTGTAACTGCTTAGGTCTGGGAGGAACATTGTGCTGGTGTCACACAAAATGGCAACAGCCTAAGCTCCCTGGCAGTAGCTCCTTGGCAGCAACATTCGCCAGTGCCAGGAAATGCAGACCTGCTCTTCATAACCAAGTAGACTGTTCTGGGGGGGGGTCGTCATGAAGTGGGCCCTCAAATACTAAACCTCCTGCCTATGAATTAAGAGGAAGAATCTAGCTTTTGAATCCTGTCAGGAATGGAGATAACCTCAAGGTTACTGGGGTTCTCAGCACCCATCAGGCATCATAAATCCCTAAGCAGCTCCCCACAGATATGGCTGTCCCTTTCCTCTTCCTCAAACCATATGTCTAGGATAGAGGGTCCCGGGCTGTGCCTTAAAGGAGGTCTGCACAGCCAAGTTGGGTGGCTGCTGAGTATTCTACAACCCCACCACACTTGGAAGCATGGGAATTTCATGTGATTGATTTATATACTTTGTATGGGAGTACACTAGTGATGACTCCTTTAAAGAAAGGGTGGTGATATTGTGACTTCCCTCAGTCACTTATGTAACAATTTCAAGAAACAAAACACAGTAGAAAGTAAAAATATATATTTATATTTATAACCAAGAGATGATAAACATGTATACTGCTATTCCATGCTTCCACGACCTTGACTGTAGCATTTCATGTGGATGCGCATGTCAACACTTACTCTCTAGATGCATACACTTTATTGTGTCAATTACACCGCAACAAAGCTGTTAGAACTCATTTTAAAAAGGAAAAAATATTCAACATAAGTCAGGGGAGTGTGTGACATATTTTGAAAAAAGTTCCATTAGACAGTAAAAAAAGTTCTAGTGCTAAAATGCAGACACTTCCTATCACATGAGCAAGTCAGTCACCAGCAGCATTTTCCTAAACATTATGATCTCAGTCAGCAACAGCATGTACTGTCCCTTTACCTAGTGCTGTATTCTCAGCACATGTGCAGACATTGTTCGAGACAGCATACCTGAGAAGCAGGTGGATGAACTTTCCCATACCAGTCAGCAGCAGAGACGGATAATCCAGAACTCCTGCCTTCTGCTTCACTGTCCAACCACTGCCACCTTCACCACTTTCCACCCTAAGACAACCCTAGGCAGTGCTGGTTAGTGCCAGTTTTTTTATGGCTAAAGCAGACTTCCACTGTTCTTGAGTTGCCATGACACCAACACAGGGATGGAAAGTGCATGCATTGACCAAACTGGGTAGAAAACTGGGAAGTATCCTATAGGAGAGAAGTTAAATGATAAAAACCCTGAAATGGGAGAATCATATAAAGTGAGAATAAAAAAGAATACAGATGAAAGAAAAGGCAGCTGATGGTTGGCAAGCTGATTAGAGCCTGGATTAGACACCAATACCCCAGACTCCTTCAAGAGGAAAGGGAACTACATCAGAAGTCACCACCTGGCGCAGACATGTTGAGGAGGCCAGGCTTGTCTCTTTGGGAATATAATCTCAGAAAAGGGTTCTGGAGAATTCACTAAAATATGCCAGTATGATGCAAAATACCCACTGCAATAAACACAGTCAAATGAGTTCCTTTTATATCAGACATTGCTTAAGGGATTGAGATCAAAGACTCACTAAAACAAGTTCCAACCAGAACTGCTTATTCTATGTACTGAGTGCACAACACCAAAGCTTACTGTCCCACCATTAGTTTGTTCTTCAGGAACTTTAAAATTTAAAAGGGTCAATGACAGTATATTCAAATCGTGTATAAAATTTAACTCATGTTTCAAAGAATAAAACTCTGACTGACTAGAGGGTATTGGCTTGAAATGGTAGAGGATAAAGTCAAAAAAGCAGAGTCACTGTCCTGGGACTCCTGAGAGCGGATGCAGAGGAGGGACACGACTTTCTACCCAAGCAATCTATATACCCGACACCTGATTCCCTGGGTGTACACAAGCTCTGGTTTCTAGTTTCTCTCAATTAACTCTGCTTTTCTCAAAATTCATGGGGCTAGAATTCCTTTTAAAATATACACTTTAGAGCAATTAAATACTCTGGGTTCAAAACTCCTGGAAAAGGCCAGGTATGGTGGCGTATGCCTTTAATCCCAGCCTAAGAAGGGAGGCTGAGACTGGAAATTGCTTAAGTCCAGGGGTTCGAGACCCACCTGGGGCAACACAGTGAGAACGAGTCTCAAAAAATAGCTGGGCATATTGGCGCGCACCTGTAATCCCAGCTACCTGGGAGGCTGAGGCTTGAGATTGCTTGAGTCTGGGGTACCTCAGGCAATGAGAGTCTGCAGTTCCCAGGTAACATAGTGAGATCTAATTTCTAAAAAATAAATAAATAAATAAATAATTTCCATTTAAAAAACAAACAAACAAACAAAAAAAAAACCTCCTGGAAAAGGAGAATGGAAATCTCGCTTGAATTGTAAAGATGATCTTATTTCAGTATATGAAAATTATGGCACTGACCTGGCAACAGAGCTATACAAATAATAAAATTCTATTTGATGAAGAAACACCAAGGACTGGAGCAAACTGAGGGGAAGGGAGGTGCAGGAGAATGAGGAAGAGCCTGGTTGCTGACATAGATGCATTCCTGTGCCACCTGCAAACTTCAGTGTTGAAGCCTTAACCTCGAATGTGATAGTATGAAGAGGCAGAGTCTTTGGAAGATAACCGGGTTAGATGAGGTCACGACAGCAGAGCTCCAAAGTGGGAATACAGATGTCCGTATAAGAAGGGGTAGAGAGACAGAGCTCTCTCTTTCCCTTACGTGAGTAAAGCAATTGCAGGCTAGAAAGACAGCTTCTCACCATGAACCAAGCCTACCAGCATTTTGACCTTCGACTCCCAGACTCCAGAACCATGAAAAAAAAAAAATGTCCGCTGTTTTAAGTTGCCAGTCTGTGGTATTTTGATAGAGCAGCCTGAGCTGACTAAGACAGGCACCACAAGGCACAAACTACTACTGTAAGATCTTCACACTGAAATAAGGCTCACAAATAACAGCTTAGATTTATTTCTAAACCTTGAACTTTATAAGCAGAACACATTGATAAAAACTTTATAAGTTTTACATATTCTTTTTTTTTGATAGAAATTTTTGAGGCATTTCTGTTGATCCAAGATGTTTTCCAAAATCTGAAAATGAGGGTCCCTGCCAATCTCTTGAAATGGTAAGTCACAATTACATTCTCATTCACAAGGAATTCCTCAAAGGGAATGATCAATACAAACTCATCTTGGCGCTTTCACCTAAACTTTCTAAAGACTCACAAATAATCTTTGCATATTCATCTAATTATATTTTCCCTTTCAAATTCTTATTGTCGTAAATTATAATATCAGAAACGTGCATGAATGGTAAATGTACATTTGAGTTGATATAAAAACAACTATCAAAGTTAAAAGCGGACCATGATCTGCACCCCAGAAATGTCCTCATAAAATACCCTGACTACTGTAAGTTCCACTATCCTCACACTGATGATAATATTTCTTAATTTTCCCTGTAGTTTTATCACATAGGTGTATCCCCCAACAATGTGGCTGATTTTTAATGCGGCCGCACAGTGTGCAAGCTTTTGTGCAGATGAAAAGGCATGTATTTGCATCTGCCTTCGAAGGTTCAACATCCAAGTATTTGTTGTAGGGAGCTGTCTTTTGCTCATTTTTACTGCAGTACTCATACATGAAAAACAATTTATTAATCCATTTTACTGCTGAGGCACAGTTTGATTGTTTCCAATTCTGACATTTCCAAATGCTGCTTTGGATGTTTACTTACATGCCTTTATATGTACCCAGGATTGAGACTACTGAGCCACAGGAAATCTATATCCTAAATTTGGCTAACTCACCAAGGGAACCTCCTCCTCACAGGCAGGGTTTTGCTTATTTGTGCCTCTCTCTCTCTTCTCCCTTGTCTGACCTGGCTCAGCAGCCAGGCAATGCTTTCTACTATCTCCTTTCTGTGGGTTTTGTTTCATCATCACTCTCTGAAGTCCCAGTTCATGACAGAGTCGTCATCAATGAGTTTCCCCAACTTTGGCAATCTTAACTCTCTACCTCTTCTCAAGACCCTAAAAAGGCTGTCAAAAATCATGGCACAGGTTCAAGGTGCAGGTCACGGAATGTTTCAGGGAAAATCAGCTGTTGGGGCTCTGCGTCTCAAGGTTTCTTAGGGTTTGTTCCAGTGACTCTTTATAATTTCATAACTGCAATGCTTTCATAGTTATTTTTAACATTTTATCTATCATTTAAATTATTTTCAGCAGAACATCTTTGGAAAACTAGTCCACTGGAACTAGAAGCTGAAATTCTTATGATCAATAATTTAGGGCAAACTCCTTTAGCTGAATTACTGCCAAAGGATATACACATTGTTTCGAGAGAAACTGAGAAACAGAACCTCACCACCTATATATGACAGTATCTATTTCCTACTCAGGGAACTATTCTTTATAATCACTATCAATCTGACTCATAAAAAGTTAGTTCATTATTACTTCAATTTGCATTTCCATCTTTCTTCATTCACTCTCCATTCCATTTATTCATCCTTAAATGCCTTTTAACAAACACTACAGCTAGCTGTTTTACATGTTTCCAGTCAAAACAGAAAAAACATTATTGTCATGTTGCAATTTGTCATTTGCCTTTTAGCTCTCTTTATGCTGACTTTTGTCATAGGAAAGTTAAAAATGTTTGCTCAGTCAAATCCATTATTCTTTTCCTTTAGGGTTTCTGACCTTGTTATTATGCAAAATATGCCATTATGAATCCTGCCATACACCACATTTCTATTCTGCATCATTATGTCATCAGTTTACAAACCCTCTGGAGATCAAGTTTTACAGCAAAACTTCCCACCAGGATCTATGGTAAAATGTGGAACACTTCCTTTTCCCCCCTAAAGGTACAGATTTTTAGAGTTCTTTAAATACATAATACTACTCAAGACTAATGAAGAAAAGGAGAAAGGCCAAGATCATGAGCAGCAACACTTAGGTTTCTCACCAGTACATGATCCAAGAATAGCAAATACCTCAGCTTCCTGCTTCTGTGTCCTCAGGCAAGAGCCTTCCCAGAGGAAAGGAAGTGCCAGGCCTCAGCAGCTGGGATCTGGACCCAACAGGCATTATAGGAATGGGCTGCTCTCTAAGTTCTTCACATTCTAGTCTTGGCTAGGGCATTCATTAGTTTTGTTGCTTGAGGCAAAGTTCAACTCCTAGGCCTCAAATTGTCTCCACATCAAATAGAAGGATTTGGTTAGAGTATTTTTTGAGTCCCCCTGACTTTAACTGTAAGTTTTAGTAAACTTGACAAGTCCCCTTATGAATCACACAAGGAAACTTAGTTTGAAAGGTTAAAGAAAGTGATCTCTAATCTTTTAGGAGCTGAAATTTGATCTTTTAGGATCCATATTCTCTATTAATTTCTCACTAATTTCTTACTATTGTAGTAACATATAGAGTAACACATATTTAACCATATAGAGTTAAATAAACAAACTGTGGTATTCCATGTCATGGAGTACTATTCACAAATAAAGATACTATTGATAAACATGACAACTTAAATTAAGGATATTAAAATGAATGTCATATCAATCAAAAAACACTGCATTTATGTAATATTCTGAAAACGAAACAATTTTAAAGATGTGTACTCCAACTGATAATGGGATATCAAAAATCCACAAAGGACTGACTAAAACAAAGCAAAAAGCCCAGTCAAAAAATGGACAGAAGAGCTTAAAAGACACTTTATAGAAGATCAACAGGTATATGAGAAAATGCTACATGTCACTTGTAAGGGAAATGTACATCAAAACCACAATGAGATAACACTTTACACCAGTAAGAACACATCAACAAAACAAAACCAGGCAACAGTGCAGGTGAGGATTAGGAATGCAAACTGGTCCAGTCATTATGGAAAGGACCCTAAAACAACTCAAAATAGAGCTACCATTTGACCAAGCAATCCTCTTCTGGGAATCTACCCAAAGGATAAAAAAACACTAATTCAAAAGGATACCTGTACTCCCATATTTTCTGCAGTACTATTTACAATGGCCAGGATTTGAAAACAATCTAAATGTCCCAAAACAGACAAATGGATGAAAAGGTTGTGGTATAACTACAAACAACAGGATATTATTCAGCAATCAAAAAGACAAATTCGGCCGGGCACGGTGGCTCATGCCTGTAAGCTTCAGCCTATGAAGCGGCCCGGGCTAGGGATCACGGTTCAAGTCCCGCCTGGGGTCCGTAGCGAGACCTAGTTCCAAAAAATAGCTGGGCGTGGTGGCGCACGCCTGTAATCACAGCTACCTGGGAAGCTGAGGCCGGGGATTGCATGAGTCTGCGGTACCCCGGGCAAGAGAGCCTGCAGTTCCAGGGGCAAAATTAGCGAGACCTAGTCTCAAAAAAAAAAAAAAAAAAAAAAAAAAAAAAAAAAAAAAAAAAAAAACCACAAAAACAAAAAAAAAATAAAGACAATTCGATGCATTTGTGGCAACATGGATGGAGCCAGACGGAATCATGTTAGCAGAAACAAACCAGAAAGAAAACTACAAAAACTGGATGGTCTCACTTATAGGTGGGATATAGGGAAAACAAACAGGTAAAGAAAAAGCTAAAACAAACTGACAACAAAACTAAAGCATACAGTTAGGAGTGGGGGGAGGAGAGAAGAGGGAGAAATCGGAGAAGGGATGAGCACAAAAGATCGAGACAAAGGTTCACAGGTGATACAGTATTGGGAGAACCCTAGGGAATACAATGATGGTAAATGAATGAATGAATAAATGAATGAATAAAAATAAATGTAAACAATAAAAGTGAGAAATGAAAAAAAATTTTAAAGCTGTAAGCACAAATTAGTGGCTGGCAGGGATAAGGGCTGATGGAGGGATGGAAGGTGTGACTATGAAAGAGATGGTCAGTTCTGTGTTTTGATTGTTGTGATGGTGGCATGATATCATGATATCATGTCATGGAAACATACACCCACAAAGAGTCCTGGTTTTCATATGCTGTGATCACATAAAATTAACACTGGGGAGACTAGAGGAGGGTATAAAGGATCTTTCTACTATTTGCAACTTCTTATGAATTCACAATTACCTCAAAATAAACTTTTAAAAAGGGGTTAGAAAAATGGTAATAGAGTCCAAATCAAGTAAAATTTGTTTTTTTTTTTTTTTTTTGAGACTTGGTCTTACTATTTTTGCCTGTGGAACCGCAGGCTCACATTGCCCGGGGTACCACAGACAAGCAATCCCCAGTCTCAGCTTCCCAGGAAGCTGGGATTACCAGCGTGCGCCACCATGCCCAGCAATATTTTTTGGAACTAGGTCTCGCTACATGCCCCCGGCGGCAGTGAACTGTGATCCCTAGCCCCAGACACGGCTTCCTAGGCTGCTGCTTACAGGTATGTGTCACCATGCCTGGTCAAATCAAGTAAAATTTGTTCTTAACAGAAAAAGCAACAAAGGATATCAACAACTGAGTCAAAGAATAAATGTAATTAATAAACATTCAAAAAGAGAAATCATGGAAAGTTTTACTTATCAGACTGGCAAAATGTAAGGATAATAATTCAGAATGGCTGAAGGTATGTATGAAGGAGGACTCTTCTAATACATGGTAGGAATATAAAAACTGGTACTATTTGCAGGCTTCAATGTCAGTAATTAATGCCATCTTTTTGCTCTGCATTCCTAACCTTAATACTCAAAAGAAATGAGGGGTAACTGATCACAGAAAGACCAGGATGCAGCCCCTGGCAGAGAGCAAGGGCTGTGAGGAGGTAACAGCAAAAGCATTCAGATAACACAGGGCTTAGTGTTGCAAGCCTAGCACTCCAATGCCAGCTTCCAAACACACAGCCTCCAAGTCACTTGCAAAGAGAAGAAATGCTCTCCATCAGTGTCCCTATTAAAAAAAAATAGAATACTGGGCTCAGTGTCAATCATTCGGACTAATGCAGAGGGTAGCCTCAAGTTGGAAGGGTAGTTAGACTGTCGTGCCCCACAGTCCTCTCAATTCTAAGATACACACACACACACCTGACCACTTCTAACCACCACTGACATAAACCTTATCATTTTCATTTCCATTATTACAAAGCCTCCAAAAGGACCTCTCTGCTATTATTGATATAGCTGTCAAAGCAATCCTATTCAGATGAAAGTGAAACCACATCCTTCTTCTGCCCAATCTAAGTGTTTCCAATGGCCCCTCACCAACCCCTCTATAAAGTCTCCTTTGCAACCCTGTCAAACCTACATCTGCCTACTTGGCTCAGTCTCAAACTGCACTATGCTACATTTGGATACAACGCTGGCTTCAACCCCAGGACCTTGGCATTTGTCATTCTTCCTTCTCACCTGGAGGTAATCTGCACCTCCTCCAAAGGGTTCTCAAGTGCCACTTTGAAAGACTACATTAGTTAGGGCTACAAAATACAGAGGCTGCAACAATATGGACTGGGGTGCTGCAGCTGTGCATTGTATGCCACTTCTGCTTGTGGGTTTGCACTGATACCCAAGGTTCTTGATACCATCAGTCTGCTAGATGGAGGAAAGGAGTTGGGCAGTCATTTTAGAAGCAAGACTCAGAACTTTTCAGGGGATTTTAAATGTATGCTACTCATGCTCACACCTAAACACAGTGAGATTAAAAGAATGCAGCCTGTCTCTGTGGCCATATTAAATCAATTAGGATAGGAGAATGGAAAAGAGATGTCGGGGAGCTAAGACTCTGCTTAAGAAACCTTTCATGGTGCACCATCTAGGTGACCCTTTTTCCACATTTCCTATCCAGTTCCTGACATTATTCTCTAATACACATATTAGTGCATGTGCTCATGCACGCAGTTAGTTACACATACCCACCTTTATTGTCTGTCTCCTTATCATAAAATCAGGCCCACAATGGCAGGGGATTTCTGCTTGTTTGTTGTTCACTGCTATTTTCCCCGACTTATGAGTGCCTGACACATGGTGGCTGCTCCACAAATATTTGCTGAATGAATGAATTCCATAAAATTAAGGCAGACACACAAGACTGAAAGCAGTTGTGAGATGGTTCTGGTAGCCCATATGTAAATACTGCTTAAGCTACTACATTATATGTTGTAGCAATTGCCCCCTTAATGAACACAGTAGAGTAAAAATAACACATACTAATTCTGCCTTTCCTGAGGCTTCATTTTAAGTACAAACTTCCCCCTGCCCTGCCTCCAGATAACATTTCAGAGGCAGAAAGGTCCCAAAGGGACTCTCTCTGGCAAAGGCTACTAGCTGTTGCTCTAATTCACTTTGCTCACATCTGTGACAAAATACCAGCTAAAACCCCACAGCCTCCTCTAGCAGCCTCCACCGTAGGTGGGGGCCACATGACATGCTGCAGTTGAAGAGATTTTACAAAGATGTTGGATGGTAGTTGTAGGAAGTTACCCTAAAAAAGAGGACTGCACTTTTCTTCCCCACTTCTTCCATCTGTTTGACTGGGACACAGTCTGACAATCAAATTTGAAGAAAGGGGCTAATGTGATAGGATCTGAAAGGATCTGGACAAAGGCCTATCCTATCACCTCTGGATTGGTTATCTTAGAACTTTCATATGAAAGGGATAAAAAACAGTGACTGCTGTTTTGGATTTTCCATCACAAATACCAGGAGTACCCACCATGTGTGACCAATGGGAAATGATAAAGGTTTCGAAATAGAAAAATTCTCTAAAATGTTCCATACTGAACAAGAAACAGCAAAGGTTAAGGTCACTACAGTGCCCCATTGCACTTTTTAACGGTTTTTGTGTCTTCTAGTATAAATCTTTAGATCATAGAATTAAAAAAAGTAAAGTCTACAGGCAATCTTAATAGCAGAAGATAAGAGCAAATAAAGAAAAGGCAAAGAATCACACCTACAAAAGGACTGCAACTAATACAGTGGTTCAGGTAAAACTCAGATGCACAGGTGACTGGCTACAAATGGCAGTCTTCCGAGACTCAGTGGAAATGCTCTGCTATCCTCAAGTTGCCATGGCCCTCCTTGTCCTTGCAGGCACTACTGCTATAGTTCAGGAATTATTTCTAATCAAGGAGCTACCATGAAACTCTTCTCCCAATATCTAAAAATAACTGCAAGAACATTATATAGATTTCTCTTCTGGAAGGACAAGTGCTGGGCACAAAAAAACTCACACAATCCTGTTATTCAGCATGTTACTTTTGTGTAGCAGCAAAGGAAGTTACAAAAAGTTACTGTAATTATAAATCACTTCTATTTAACTCAGTGCCCTCATGTTTCAGAAGCTTACCAAGAAAGCTAAGGAAAAAGTATTTTGAAACTCAATTAAAATAAAACCAGTGAAAGCACAAGCACATTTCAAGGAAACTTTATTAATATGTGGTGCCTAGCCATTTAAGTAAGTGGTTGGTTGTTATTTTCTAAAGGATGTCACTACTACATAGCATAAACTGATGTTTGCTTCTGGAATGCAAAGGATTATTTGGGTACTACTTTATCCCAGAGTTTTACCAAAGAAACATTTCCACTGAGCAGAACCATTTCTATGGCCCTGAAAAAATCCACATACATTGGGATAATGGGGGAGGAAAAGGCAACAAAGCCATCAATTGTGAACCAGTACAAATAACCTTGGGTAATTCTAAAGCCCAGACAGCACACATATTAAGCTCAACACATGTGGATTTTATGTTAGGAGGTGGGCTGGTAATTCCTGTGATTCTTTTTATAGTCAGTATGTTACTCACTATGCCACAGGGTAATTTTCCTCTTAAGACTTTATACTCATTTGGTTCTAAGGCAGTCCCACTCATACACACAACTGTGATGGATAACTTTGCTCTAAATTTAAATTTCTGGGAGGGTAAATCCCTGGGATTACAATGTTGTGAAATTTATATATAAATAAAAAGAAATAAAGTAAATTTAAAATTCTGCTTTGACATCCACTCTTTCCTCACCATATCTAGTAATGTTACAAACTCACTTCCTTTAAACTGACAAAAAATTGACTGTAATAAACAATTATTTGATTTCCAGAAATCAGGAAACACTGGTAGCCACACAAACTTACTCTTCTTAACAGTCTCTAACTCCATCTTCCAAGCCCAAAAGAATGAGAACATTTTTAAGCACAATGTCCAGCCATTTTGAAATAAGAACTGAAAGAACATAAAAAAGATTAATGATTCAGTGAATATTTTTAACATCCAAGAAGTGTGAAGCAAAGAGTATCAGAAGAGAGAAAAAGAAGCAATGACACTATGCTTAGCACATCCACCAGTATAAAGTCTCCCCAACATTTGAATAATGCTTGGCTCATAATCAGACAAGAGGAAATCAAGCAAGGACTCTGGCACCAAACTGCCAGGAGAATTGTTCAATCCTCTGAGTAAGAAAAGACACCTCCTCAGAAACAATCACATGGCTACATTTAGTTGATTGGCCACAATGTCAAGAATACATTATGAAAAGCAAACCTGGCTTCATCTATTCAGGCAGTTCTGTACCTAATGGTTTTCTCATGTCTGGGCACAGGAAAAAAAATACACAAAAATGCCTATTCCATATGGCATGTTTAGACGAAAATTCAATGATGATGATGATGATGCTACGTAACTAGTAAGCAGCAAAGATTTATACAAAAGATTAGTTAGGGAAAAAAACAGTAGCAGCATATCATGAGACATGTTCAAGTTTCAAAACCACTTCTGTATGGGTTCAAGTTCTATCTCAACTGGACTTCTAAAAGAGTCCACCAACTGACCTTTGCCACCTATCATGCCTCCTTCCAGTTCATTTTTTACTTTACCAATAGTGATTTCTGGAAAAAAATCCATATTGGATCTGCTATTTTTTTTGTTTTAAACACCTCCACAGCACCTCTGCTTCTGGGTAATTCTAAGCTGCTCTGTCTGGCT
This sequence comes from Uropsilus gracilis, assembly GCA_004024945.1. NCBI lineage: Eukaryota > Metazoa > Chordata > Mammalia > Eulipotyphla > Talpidae > Uropsilus > Uropsilus gracilis. The sequence continues at coordinate 70,325 of PVHY01004326.1, forward strand.
TGGCACACTTGAAACATGAAGCACTGCTGTTGTTCCCTGCCCCTCAGAGTGCAGCTGCAGATGGCACATTCACTCCAGGGGAAGGCTATCCCCTTGCCCACAGTGGTAAATGCAGAGAACCAGGTGGGGCATAGCCCCTTCTTTGCCCTATTGGTAGTGTTTGCTGGTAAAGCCTCTTACTATTGCTACAATTTTGCAAACACAGGAGAAGCCTGATCCAAACTAAACTACCACAGAGAAATGGGGCAGAGCTGAGAGAGAAACAGTTCAAACCACATAAAAGGCTCTTGTTTTGCTCTCTATCCCTAGGACTTTGTCTTCTAAGTTGATCAAGACCCCTTAATGCTTAAGTTAGTTTTCAATCTATTACTTGCAAATAAAAGCATTTGCACCAGTGCTTGGCCACCCTGCCTGACTCTCCAGGGTCATTAGCCACTGTTCTCTGATCATGCTGCAGTCTCACCTCCCTTCCACACTGCTCCTTGCCACCTCAAGTGCAACTGTCCCTCTCATTCATTCCTAGCAAATATTTAGGAAATCTCCAAAAACATCTCCACTGACCTGTCTGCTCAGTAGAATCACTTCCTTTTGTTCTTTTTTTTTTTTTTTTTTTGAGACTAGGTCTCGCTATTTTTTGCCCGTGGAACCGCAGGCTCTCTTGCCCGGGGTACCACAGACTCAAGCAATCCCCAGCCTCAGCTTCCCAGGTAGCTGGGATGACAGGTGTGCGCCACCATGCCCAGCTAAATTTTGGAACTAGGTCTCGCTACGGGCCCCAGGCGGGACTTGAACCGCGATCCTTAGCCCCTGCCGCTTCACAGGCTGAAGCTTACAGGCACGAGCCACCGTGCCCGGCCTACTTCCTTTTGTTCTTTAATGAGCAATATATTCTGTATATTCCTTGACTTAATTTGTCACATTTTACTACAATTACTTGCTTGCATATGTCTTGACAGTTTTCTGAAGACATGGAAGTGGATCTAATTAAGCATAGTACCTGGTATAAGAGGCTCCCGCTCTGTGAAACCACCCCATCACACTGCACTGAAGCGAGAACTATGATGTACAAATTTACTCCCCATCAGCATAGGAGTTAGAAATAAAAGACAGTTTACACACCTATGGTGTGCTATTCCAAAAACCTCTAAATTAAAAGATATAATAGAAAGCAGACGAATCAGAAATGTTATCCAAGTTGTAATGCAATCACTTCAATTCAATTGCCAGACGTATTTAAAAATTCAAAATTTTTTCTTACTAGGAAAAAAAGCAAGTAAGTAGAGGCTTATATTAGTTATACTTATGACAAAAACCTTGCTATTTAGTGTCTTGTTATGCTTTAAATAGTGTGTTTTAAAAGCTAAGGTCTAACATAGCAACTTTACCTTTCTTTTTTATTACACCACATTAATCAAATCCTGCTTATAAATGGTACTGATATCAGTGACTTAAGGCACAGGTATTAGTGAGAAAAAGAGCAAGGCTCTTCTCCCCCATGCCTACCTTGATCCCCACAGAGGAGTAAGAGCCTGCACAAGGCAACTACCAGTTACTGTTTCTGCCTCTGCCTGGGATGACAAGGAAAACCAGGAGGTTTTTTTTTTTAGCAATTATAAAGCTAACCTGTACTTTTACACAGTTTCAAGGAAGTGCTACTAAAGTCAAAATTAGTCATGTAAAACACTCATGAGGCCCAGAAGAAGGGCCTGCTTACCAGCTGGAACTCGCTCCTCCGGCTGAATGCTTCCCTGATCCCGGAATCCCTCCAGAGCGCGCTCAATGCAGGCACATACAGCTGGAAGGTGGCAGGTTCCACAGGCAGCCCTGCTTTGTTCTCAAAGGCCATTAAGAACATCCCATGCTTTTCATTTTCAGAATACTGCCAAGGAATACCAAGCTTGTCTCGTGCATCAACAAGAACCCTTGAGCCCTAGGAAATAAAAGATGCAAAAATAAATAAATAAAAAAAAATGTTTAACCATGCTCCAAAGATTCAATTGTCATAAAGCAGGAAATTTACAATTCATTAAATCTGCAACCAGAACTTGTCTCTGGGTTTGCTTTGCCATGACACAAATGCCTTAACTCATTGGAACATGACCCTACCAGGATGGATATATAGATATACCACACTATAGGTCTTCCCTTGCTAGCACTCATCTGGAAAGACCTGGAAGGGTGACAACTGAATGGAGGAAGAAGTGACAGCAAATTCATCTAAGTGAACCCTGGAAACTGGACCACATCAGTAAAGAAGTCTGTTTTAAAACCACATCAGAGACTCTCATTGCTACTGAAACCTGACAGTTCTTCAACACCAGGAATATAAAATTGCTTGTTCCAACTTACAGTTGGTAGAAGAACATACAAAAGCATGCAGCAGTAGTCATGAGACAGGAAAAGACTTAAAATGCGACACAAGTCAAATGGTCCACCCACTGAAACAAGAACCAGGGAATCATGTTCTAGATTTAATGCTACCATTGTTTGTGAGGATGAGAAACTATTTTTCATTCTCTTGCTTATTTCCTCACTGTTAAAAATAAAATTTTCTGCCCTTTTCTTACCTCACAAGTAGGGTCAAGAGGAGGGAGAAACAGTCTAAGCTAAACTAAAATAGTCTTAGGGAAGACATTCAAACTCTAGAAACACCAACTTGGAGATAACTGCCCTGCTGTGCAGTCAGTAGGTCTCTTTAATCACTCTTAAATTAGTGCTTCAGAGTAAACAATACATACCTAAGGAAGTGTCTGAGTTCTTCTGACAGGACCCACTACATGCCCAATACTGGAGAAAGCAAAGAGAATCAGGGACCCTCTCTGGAAAAGCTTCTTGGCTCACTCTAGTCGGTGGGATTTGGTAGGGCAGGGAACAGAGCTCTCTCTCTCCTCCATCCCCAGCATAGGAAACACCAGGACAACACTGCTTCTTGGCACTTCATTTTTTTTTAATGGCAGCCTTATTGGAATATAATTTAGACACCACACAATCCCATCATTTAAAGTCTACAACAAAAACAGTTGGCAGTGGTCCTAAAGTTTCACTTCCAATGTCTGCAGCAGAGTAGATAGATTCTGCCCACCTCATATCTCTACTGTATTTGTCAGTTTGGAGCTTAAATTTGTTTCTCCTGGAATCAATAAACAGAATAACAATGGTTATCAAAAAGCGTAGCTACACTTTCTCCTCCAGACCTTGTGGGCCAAAAATATCTGGCTAGAGATGTTCTATGATTTCCCTATATATTTGTCTGCCACAGGTGTCCAGGTCTACTTATCCTTTAACCACGTGTTTATCCTGATTCAGGTCAGAGCACCAAGCTAGACACATAGGAAAACAGTTAATGAGCACTGTCTGATATCTAGAAACTCAGAATCTAGCTAAGCAGACAGACATATGGATTAGAAAGATTTACAGCCGCTCGTGATAAAAATCTCAGAACTCGGAATAAAGAACTTCTTCAACTTGATAAAAAACACTGACAAAAACCCTACAACTAACATAATTAATAGTAAAAGACTGAATGATTCCCCTCTGAGACTAAGAACAAGATAAGACTATCCACTTTTATCACAAGAATCCAACATGGTACTGGAAGCTTTAACCAGTGTGATAAAATAATGTAAGACAGATCAGAGAGAAAACAAAACCTATTTGTAGATGAAATGATGGCCTCATAGAAAATTCAAATAAAAAACTCCTATAATTCAAGTGATCCCCAACGAGGTAGCTAGATATAAAATCAACTCTTAAAAGCAAACTGTCTTACTACATACTAGTAATAAACATGCGGAAACAAAATGCAACACTATTAAAAACCATTTTAAAAAATGAAATACTTAGGTGTAAATCTAACAAAATATAGGGCACTATATGCTGAAACCTACAAAATATTGATGAAAGGTTTAATAAACGGAGACAGTATGCTCATGGATTGAAAAATTCAACAAGGTCATCATATCAAATCTCTTCAAATTGATCCACATGTCTAACACAATTTCTATAAAATCCCAACAAGATCTATGTGGATACAGATATGATTGTTGCCTATGTATTGCATAAGAACACTTCAGTCAACAAAGAATAGCATTGATGGTACTATTGTTGTCACCATCACACCATCACGGAGTTTTACATCACAGCTACCCCTGCATCTCCCGTTTACTTTGTCTCTTGGTAGTGTTGTTTCCCTTTGTGCCTGATTTCATCTCATGTTGCTTTGTTTATTATGATCCCTAAATGTACAAAACCCACTGCTAGCGCTACATTTGCAAAATGATGAAATCACCTAACTGCATTTAGTGTCCCTGTTGTTAGGTATCAAGCAACTGTATCCTACAGTGCACATGGAGACATTAGTTAAAACATTTGGAAAAAGAAAAATTAAGCAGGAGAAATCATTCCACTCAATTTCAACACTTACAATACAGCTACAGAAATCACAACTGACACATAGATAAATGGGACATATGAGAGAACTCAGAAATGGCCCCACACAATACGGACAACTGATATTTGTAAAGATTCAAAGACAACAGAGGAAGAACAGCCCTTTCAACAAATATTTTGGGAGCAATTGGGCAAAGGCAAGAAAAAGATGTTATCCTTTATCCAACAATAAATTTAAGCATAAAAACTATTGCATGGAGAGAAAAATCCTCAGGACCTAAGGTTTGGGGAGCACTCTTTAAACATGACACCAACTATATGACTCAATAAAGAAATAAAAATAAACTGAATTTTATAAAAATTAAAACTTAGTTTGGCCTCTTTAAGAGGCCAAAAAGACAAACTATGTAGCAGGGGAAAATACTTGCCAACCATGTAGGATTACATCTAGACTACAGAGGGAACACCCAAAACCCAAAACACCCAAAACAATTCAGATTTTAAAAAATGGGGAAAGGATATTAAGTGATATTTCACCAGACAGCACATACAGAGAGCAAAGAAACAAGTGAAAGATGGTCAAGAAGGGAAGTCAAGAGAAACCAGATTAGGACCTGCAGATTTATCATATTGGCTTAAAAAAACCAAACAGTAAGCTTTTTGAAGTGTGGGGTAACTCCAACTAGTGGAAGCAGTTCATTAAAGCCTATGCAGAGGGGAACTATGACAAGGAAATCCTCTGTTCCCATTCCTTCCTGTCTCCCCAGTTCCATTTCTGCCTCTGCATATTTCCCATCTCCCCTGCTTTTCTAATTGCATCATGTCAAACTCCCTGCACAAAATGACATCCAAAAGGTTCACAAACACAAGGAAACAAAGGGGTCTCATACTTTCCATATCATGTCAACAAAAATGATCTCAGCATATAGAGGGGACAGGATTTCAGCCTCTACTTGCCTTCTCTCACCCTGGTAACCAGTGCACCCACCATACAAGATGGCTCAGGGATGGGAGGGGCACGGAGATGTAGGCAGCTGAGACGGGTTAGGGTTCCAGGCCTCCCCACAGCTGCCCTGCGGTTGCAGCTGGGCCTTAGCGCACTCAGCCACCTCTCTGCTTTATGTGGTGGTCGGGGAGTGGCCCCCCAACCAGATGGGCTCTGGGTGGTCGAAGCGTGGGCTTGGCCAGCAGTAGCGGAGGGGAAGGAACTATAAAGGCGGCCTCTTTTTCTTTTACTCTCACCCCAATTAGTCCTCAGAAGGAATGATAAGAGGACTAATAATCCACTGGACCGATAGAATGGTGAGGGACCAGAGCAAAAACATTGCGCAGAAATATGAGTGGAACGCAAGAGAAGGAACTGTGAGAAAGATAACGTGTAATGGACTGGAGAAATGATCACCGACATCACCTGTCACAGAGTCACACCTAAGGCCACATAATGAGTGGACGTGCCAAAAGCTAAGGGCTGATACACAACTCAAAAAAGCAAGGTACCCCTTCCCATTTCATGGGAGAGGAAGGTCACAGAGTTGGGGCTACAGCCCCACACAAAGCTACAACCTGAAGGAGAGGAAACAAAGGCTTTCAGCAGATGCCTTTCACAACGAGTATCTTCCATAATAAATGGGATTGAAGACAGTCAACAATGAGAAAACACTGATTCCAAATGAGAATGAACTGCTACCCAGTACAGAGATAAGACTGAACATCTACCAACATGGCTTTTTATATTCTAGGATCACAGTCCCTTACCCAAGAAAAGGACATTGCCACAGAAAATGAAGAAACCAAAGGACTCAACATAGATCAAAAAAAGAACAAGGAAAGGACCCAGAGTGAACAGAGGGTTCGTCAGAGGAGTGGGGGGAAGGAGGCTTTCCAATAATCATTTGCTGATACTGTAAAATCTAAAAAATGAATAAAATTAAAAAAAAAAAGATGGCTCAGCTCACACAACTCAAATACTGCAAACTCTGTCCCAATATATCTTTTCCAGTGTTCCCCTCATACATTAAGAAATTAACTTCAGATCTTTGATCTTGGTGGCAGAAGATAACAAAGGAAACATCATTCGCAAAGTGCCACAGTAAGACACATTGTGCCCTGCTGTGGCTACCTTTAGAAGTCAACCTCTGGCAGATATGCCACCCTGCCAGTAGAAGAGCAGGTGCCAAGGTGAGAAGACGAACTACCACCAGGACTAGCCAAATGAGGTACCAGAAAATTGTGTGCTACAGATTCAGGCAAGGAGTCCACGGAGGAACAAGGAGACCACGAAGGAACAAGGAGTTCACGAAGGAACAATACACGAAGGCAGCTCAGTTTAGTTTAATGACTTGTGCAAGGATTAAATGTTGTGGTGTTAGGAGTTACCTGCTACGCAAGACATCTGAGGACTTTTAATATACTTGTAGTATGTGTGAATTACTACAGATTGGGAATGGAAGGACTGCATGTATCAGATTTACTTGTTAGGTGACTGTTTTAGAGTGCTAATTTTGAACTGATTGCAAAATACTGCTTTAAAAGGATAAAAAACAGGCAGAATTCTAGAATTCCTTTAAGCAGATGACACTGGAAGGTGATGTAAAGAATGTTGTAAGAGTGATGCAGATACTTAAAATTGTAAATAAGAGAACAAAACTTTTAATTATTTTTAGTAACATTAATCTGTTATAGTCTAATGACTTTGGGGAATGGTGGCCAATTCTATATGAGAGTATGAAGTACCACTTAAAACATTAATGATAGGAGTTGAATTATTTTGGTCTTGCTCGAGATATAACAAATAGATTGTGTATGAACATGAAAAAAGTTTCAAAGTAATCAACCCACTGGGTGTTAGACAGTAAAATATGTAAATGGAACTTAATCCAAGAAGATCTGTACGACCATATAAAATGCAGTGTATTGAGTATGAAGTAATGGAATAAAGGAAAGTCAGGTGCAGACTCAGATTGTAAACTAAAGGCAATGATAACAAGGTTCCTAGTGTAATTTTTTTAATCCTTTACTGGGTGATTAACGAGTTTTCTGTGTTAAATAAAGCATCTGCAATTGAGAGACAATACAGCTTCACAAGAAGGATGGCCTCACTCACAAGTTAGATTGAGCCTACATTCTGACTCCCTGGAGACTTTCATTTTTAGATGTGGGAGATGAAAGTGGAATCAAAACACTGTCAGAAGCAAGAATAATTGGCCGGACATGGTGGCTAATGCCTGTAAGCGGCAGCCTCTGAAGTCGCGGCCCAGGCCAGGGATCGAGGTTAGAGTCCTACCGGGGAGCACGTAGCGAGACCTAGACCCCCCAAAAAATACCTGGGCATGGTGGCGCATGCCTGTAATCCCAGCTACCAGGGAAGCTGAGGCTGGGGATTGCTTGAGTCTGTGGTGCCACGGGCAACGTGAGCCTGTGGTTCCACGGGCAAAAATAGTGAGACCTAGCTTTGCGCAGTGGCAGTATCATAGCCAATAAGGTTTATCCGAGGAGCGATTATTGCTAATTGAAAAATAGTGAGACCTAGTCTTCAAAAAAAAAAAAAAAAAAAAAAAAAAAAAAAAAAAAAAAAAAAAAAAAGGCAAAAAAAAAAGTGCTAGAGTAATCACTTTCTAAGACTTCAGTGTTGTACAAATTAAGCTTTCCCTAAATATTTAGTTTTGGCTTAAAGTAAGTAAATTTAAAATTAAATTAAAAATTAAAAAAAAAAGTCTATCCTCAAAGCAGCATGTTTTCCCATTACACTGCCATGCAACCATGTCAGAATGAGGTCAAATCAACTTTATCCAAACATTGAGACTTCTCATTTCTCATTTTCAGAATCCAAGGAAGTTGAAACACCTGCTGATAAACTTTAAATCAGACTACTTAACAACACAGTCCACTTCTTATATTTTATTCACTTCATGTGAAGGAAAGGGGTATAAAGAAAAAAATCTTTTTTCTTTTTAAACGATCTAGTCAAAAACTGCTCTCTTAATGAAAAAAATTCAGTCAACTTTGTTCTTATTATCTAAAATTGAGATCTATGGGGGTTTTCTATTTTGGGACATATGCTTAAGATCTGAGTCTACTTTCTAGAGAGTGCTTAAAGTCTTTGGCAATTTTATGTTTACTGTATTTTTGTAGAACTGATAGTTATAGAATTAGTATGTCTTGAAAGCAAAATACTAAATAGGTACACTAGAATAAAACATCTTACTCCTAACCTTTTCCAATAAAAGGACAATTTTCTAAAAACACAGAAAGCCAAGAAAATCCTAAAACCCAGACATGTAAATGAAAAAAATTAACTCACAAGACAATATACTTAAGTCTTGCTAATGGCTCTAAGAAAAGCCCTTCTTTCAGTAACAAATAAGTATTAATTTTTTGATAACCAGACATTTTATTCAGTCACCCAAATATAAACAGCTAAAGTCTTATAAGTAGTGTGATGACTTCATCTCAACACTATGTAATACTTTAAACTGTTCAAAGAGCACATTTTTAAGACAACTTATAAATCCAGCAATTTAAACTTCTGTCAAAGAACAGATTCCCTGTCTGCTGGGGATGCAGATTTGGGGGGGTTTCAGTTTACTGGATACAGACCAAAAAATCCAAATCCTGTTATCTCATTTCAAAATACATTTTGTTAGTTTAGCCTCAAATCAAATCATCTTTTTAGATTACTCATTCCTTAAAATCTTCCCACAATAAATTCTAAAGCTAAGATAGACAAAATGCCAGTAGATCAAGTTAGTTTTTTCTATAGAAAGTTACATTAAGAAGAATTTCAGGTTCTGAATGTTGACCCAATTAGACAATGACATATGTACTTGGAAAACTTTTTTTTTTTTTTTAACTCACTAGCTGAGTTGTTTGCCTTTGGCCACCATCCAAATAAAAGACATGCTGCCAGAAATGTAAACAGGATACATTTCTTTAAGTTAATGAGTCCAGTGAGCAAAGGCAGATGTCTCCTCTTGGTTTCTTTCTAAAACTAAAGTGGAGAAAATCTTCTAATTCTGAGGTCAGAGAAAAAGAGAGAAAGGGGAGCAGCAAACAGACAAACCCATCAGCAGAGCTGCCACTATTTTTATGATGTAAGAGTGGATGACTCTGAATCCATCCCCCCTGAGTCCTTCATACCTCACACATGAGCATTTTGGGAATAAATCCATCCCTTTAATAGAAGAGGTTATTCCTTATCATGTTATTCTCTAGGAAAGCCACCTACAGAGTTCTACCTGTAGCTATACAGGAGGCTTGCCTCACCCAAAGAAAAGTGCCAGAAAACAGGAAAAGACAGGAAAGTAGTAAATGTAGTCCCAAATCGAACATCTTTCAATAAAGCCACAGAAGCAGGGTAGAGCTGATGTGTGGGCCAGAGACAGACAGACATGCTCATCACAGGGAGGAGAAGACCAGCACTGGTGAGAGGAGCAGATTAAGGATGGCTATGGCTAAATCTGGAATTGTTTCTGCAGGAAGCAGGGAGCAGTCAAGGATCTGGAGAGACACTGGTGAGGCCAGAGCTCTGTCCAGACTCCATGGAGGGAGGATGGTGGCAGTGGAAGGAAGCAGTGCAGTGGGGGCAGAATCAGGAGGTGAGCCAAAGCTCACACGAGAAGAGAGATGAGGTATAAAAGTGAGAAATTGTGGAGAGTATAGGAAACAAAGCAGAGAGAACACTAGCTAGGTCCCCCAAGTTGAATCCAAAAGAGGGGATGGATTGGAAGAGTTTTGAAAATTGAGTAAGCTTGTGACAAACTAAATTTGACTGGACAATGGGATATCCCAGGCAAAGTTTCCAGGAAATAGAACAGTAATAAAAACTCTTGGTTTAGAAGTGCAGGGGAAAAACAAACTATCATCATTAGTTTGTTTTAGTTTCCTCAAACAGAATGGTTCTCCAGGAAGTTAAAACATAGTAAGCAAATTTCAACATCATTCAGATTTCCTAAATAGAAAGGTGAAAATCCATATTAAACTTTAAAATTCAAGAGCCAGCTGACTTGTTAGGTCACCTCTTAAAGCCACATATGAACCAACTTTTCTTCTTCTATTCTCCCAGGTGTCAGGCTATAAACCTTGGAAACTACTGTGACTAAATATTTCATGAAATGTTATAAAGACAAACAATGGTATGGTTTCCTGTTGAGTCCAGAAAAGATTAAAGAATTTGAGAAAACTAAGTATCATTTCAAAGGGGGAAAAATTCCAGAACTGCTAAGAACAGCTAAGAGAGCTTACAAAACTTTGCAGTTTTCAAAAGTCAATCATGATCTCTACTGTGAAATAATCTAGTGAGCATTTAAAAAATGAAATATTGTGGTAAATATCTGAGTAAACTGTATATAGCAAAACTGTTTCATAGAATTTTAGTTAAATAGTTCTCCTTTGGTATGGAAATACAGGTATGCATTGGTGTGTGCACCTGCTGAGTTTCTGTGATAAAATGTATTTTTTCTGTGCAGTGCACTCAGAGCCACTAGGACTCTTGCAGGGTCTACTATGAGGCTGGCCCTTTCTTGTGCCCCTGCCATGTCAAATTTAACGTTAGCTGGGCAGAGTGTCAAAAGTTCTTAAATAGTCAAGTTTGATTCAAAGTTCTCAGAGTCAAAGTTCTCAGAGTCAAAAGTCAGAGTAATGAACTGGGTTTTGGGAAGAAATTATTAGAACATAGAAACTGTGTGAAGAGGTGTGAAAAAAAAAGTTAGATCCTTGGACTATTTGTTTCACTTGACTGATTTTGAGGAAATACAATCTTGGCCAGTATGTCAGGGTTATCCTGGATGGCAAGGTATAGCTCTCACACATTTCTACCACTAAAGATCCTGCTGAGAATGAGCGGTTAACATTCACCCTATAGGACTGCCTTTTGACTTAGCCAAAGATCAAATGTGTATGATTTGTACTGAAGGTTGTACCCCATGAAATGCACTTTAGCACCCTCTACCTAGTAACTGTACTGTGCGCAACCTAATTGAGCCTGGGGTCTTGTGGAATATGTAGGTACAAGGGTCACAGACATGCTATTTTTCTATAAAGTCTATAAGTTTCAATCAAGGTGTCAAAGGAGCAGACGGAGACACGTATAAAATTCATGATGTTGCAACAATCAAAAGGCTGTTTAGAGAAGTATTATGTTATCACTTACCATACTAAACACTGGCACGAACAACACCTTGTTAAGTGCTTACTATCCATTAGCTTATTTTGTCTTTATGATACTCTGGGGTAAACAGTATTATGCCTTTACAGATGAAAAAACTTAAGTTCAAAGTCTCACAGCCATTAGTTACAATTCAGTTATTCTAAAGCTATTGGTGGTTTTTTTGTTTGTTTGTTTGTTTTTGTTTTTTTGAGACTAGGTCTCACTATTTTCGCCCATGGAACTGCAGGCTCACGTTGCCCGGGGTACCACAGACTCAAGCAATCCCCAACCTCAGCTTTCCTGGCAGCTGGGATTACAGGCGCGCACCACAACACCCAGCTATATTTTTTTGGAACTAGGTCTCTCTATGTTGGCCCCTGCAGGACTCAAACTGCGATCCCTGGTCCCTGCCGCGGCTTCCTAGGCTGACGCTTAGAGGCACATATCACCGTGCCCAGAGCTACTGGTTTTTTAAAAAAACTATATATATATATTTTTTTTTCCCTTACATTGTTTTCTTACATAGTTCTCCCACCACCCTGTCACCTGCAAACTGTCACCACAAATATCCTTAAGCTCTATCTGTATATCTGGGGAAGCAAGGAAGTAAAGAAAGAGGCAGGCAGTGAGAGTTGTCTGTCTGCTTCCATTTTCCACAGCTGACAGCAGGCACTGAGATTGGAACCAGGTCGGAGTTGACCTTTTCTGGCATTCTCTAGAATGTTTTTAAAAAACAGTAATTAAAATTTAGAAGCATGGAATAAGCTGTAAGCCTTGCTAAATTAGAGGAAATTTGATGAGTTCAGACCCTGCTTTAATCTCCAAGCAGTTAAAAAAAAAAAAAAAGGTTCATTCATATACACTCTTAGCAGCACAGTCAGAACATCCACCTGGGGCTCTGGGTTAGGGGAAATTCTGCCAATCTGAACTGAACTGTTATAAATACACACCAGATTTTAAAGGCTTAGCATCAAAAGTAAGTATAAATAGCTCTTAATTTTTAAAATAGCATCTGTTGAAATTATAGCATTCTGGATATTTGGGTTATTAACATATAATTATCTTTGTTTCTATCTTTCTTAATGTGGTTAATTTGATGTATCCACATTATCACATGTACATCGAACACAATGCTGTTTGTAAACATATATAGAATTTTTCTTACTACAAAATATTTTTATTGTAGAAAACAGAGGAAGTAGACAAAGAAAATGAAGCCTCAAAAATATCACTACCTAGAAAAAAGTTAACATCACAGAATAGTATATCTCATTCTCTGTGGAAATGCTCTCCCCTGTGTGTGCATACATATACTCTAAAACAGTTCAAGTCGTAGATCATAAACATTTTCCCACATGATTAAATATTTCAAAATGTCAAGATTTGTAACCGCTACATAATAGTCCAACACAGAGGATATGCTACAATTAAACTAATCCTCTGTTGAACAACTGTTTCCAAAGCTAGGGAATATGAACAATGCAAGGAACTCCCTCATCCAGGCATATGTGCATATTCTCCTGGGATAAGTTCCTTGAAGTTGATATGAAAGTCCTGGGTTGAAAGTATGGGTGTGTTTAGGGGGCTTGTGACAAATATTATTAAGCTGACTTCCAGAAAGACATATCAATTTATATATTTATATTTGATAACTTTTCAATTTTTAAAAATTTCTCCTCCCAGATTTTCTTAAATTGGCCTCTTTTTTTCACTGAAATTTTCTTAGTTATATTTAACAAGTCATTCTCAAAACATAGCACCAAAAGAAATCACAATAATTAACAAGTAAAAATGAAGAAAATTTAGTATTCACATGTATTCAAAGTTAGAAAAATAAAGAAAACAGACACTTGCCTTCTATATGCTAAGCTTTTATCTAGTCCTATTAGTAGTAAAATAAACAAGAGGTGGCCAGTACAGAAGTCTTCTGAAAACCAGGCTGGCACTCTGCTAGAATCCATTAGAATACAATTCTAACAACTACAAGTTGACCAAGATGAAACAACACCTCTGCCACAAAGTCACACACAAACATGCCATCTTCTGGAGCCACCAACAACTATGGATAGATCAATTTCAATGTTATGACAACCTCAGATGGAGCAACATTAATAATCATTCCTTTTCTGATCCATTCCCCACATATCTCATATGAACCATATTTGTCCACCTTTAGCCTTATTCTCAAAATAAGTCAATTCACTGCACTCCTTTGCTCAAAATCCTATAAAGGTGTCCATCTCATTCACAGTAAAAACCCTCATGCTTAGAAAGACCTAAGGTAACCTGCCCATGTTGCTTCCCTGGCCCCATTTCCTCCTGTCTCTCCTGCCTGCTCTACTCCAGTCACATAGCCTCCCTGCTTTTGCCCCAAGAGCATATTTACAGCTTTCAATTCCTGAATCCCGTATGCCCTAGAGCTTCACATGACTCACTCTCATATCTTTTGAGTCTTTACCCAGTCAGCTTCTTAGCAAGGTCTTCCTTTGCCACTACATCCAAGATTGCAGTCTTCTTCCACCCTACTCCTTGGGTCTCGGGGGGTGGGAGGGGGCAAGTGACAATTTTAGATCCAGCAAAACAGGACTGATGTCCAGCCTGGGCAGGGCTGACTACTGATGAATGTAGCAACTGACAGGGCTCTCTGCTCACCCACTCCCACACCCTGGCCTGAGCACTGTGACTGTACTGTGTGTGTCAACATCATGTTAGCTTACAAGAAGTCTACAGAGCAACAAGACTACAGGTACTCTTCCTTGTCAATGGCAGGAGAGAAAGCCCCAGAATTAAGTGTAGCATTGACCCGTTTACAAGGTAAAGAATATACTTACTTCTCCTTATTACTCTTACTATTCAAATAAATCTGATGTAACGATCATTAAAGTAAATTTTACTGTATATTATTTAATGTATAGAATTCTTAAAAAAATCAGTTGAGAAAAGACCTCAGTTTTATTAATGCAAGTATCTGCATGTACACTATCCTTACTCAATAGGTCATAAAGTAGGAAGACAAACAGTAAAACAAGAATGATTTCTACTAAGAGGCTCCCAATGAGCAACATTCAGTTCAATTATTGTGGCCAATCCCTGTCAAGCGTCTGTTCCACCAGCATGACTAGGAGCTATGTCAGACTCTAATGACCAGCTAAGTATTTCAGCAGCATACAGGCTGAAAATTGCTGAAGTAGGAGCACCCTTCAAATGGATTCTACTGACTAAAAAACAGTCCTACCAGCCACACTAAACACCAGGGTCCATGTCTTAAAAAGCACCTTCCACTAGGAAACTAGTGAAAAGTCACATTTTTCTTCCATATAAAACATAAGGAACTTTGTCGTCAACACATACAGCATTAGTTATTTTGAACATGAGGAAATCTCCCAGAAGGTCTCCCTGGTAATGCATTACAACAATCTTGTGAGAGACATCAAAAAGGTTTTGAATATAAAACAAGGAGCATTTCGGACTATTCACTGAAAGCTGTGAGCTGAGTTAATCCCTTTGTATCAGTTCTATGAAAAAAAACCTATTTTCAGTTTCCAAGTAAGAATAACTCCTTAAAGATCCACATCTGCTTTTCTTCAAAATTATGATAAATCATTCAGACAGTGTTTTTCTTAGTGTTTACTTTCTATTTCTTAGAATTTCTAAGACATGAACATAGTCTTTAGACCTTGGTAATTTGCTAAATTTGGGTAACTGCACGTTCCTGTTAGGCCTACTGAAGCCACTTGAACAACCCTTACTTTTGGTTAATGTTAAGATGGTAAATCTTACCATAAAACCCTTACTTTTGGTTAATGGTAAAATGGTAAATAAAATACAGTTATTTAAAATTATTAGATAGGTTTAAGGATAAATGAATACATAAAATGAAGTTAATGACTTTTTAATGGAATTGTTTCTCCTCCAGTACTAAAAGGTTACAGTTTGTTTTTTGTTTTCTAGCTCTAAGATGAAACAGTGATAAAACTAGTCGTTTTAATGAAACAGAATGCTCTTTCTCAGCAGATTATTATTTTAAATGTATTTAAAAAGCTCATGAGTACATGTCCACAACACACATTCTATAGGGTACATGGGGAATCTCCCTCCTGCCCCAGCCCCTTGAAAAGACAAAGAGCAACTGCATCAGTGAGGTTGCTTGAAGGTTCTGGACGCTAGGGAATGAAGCATATCTTGTATCAGAGCCCTGCTATACCTTAAGTAGCTGCTGTTGTGGATGAAATGACAAGTCATTCATGGAGGGTGCTAAAATGAGAAAACTAACCATGCAGAAAGGCGAGGTAGACAACACAACAGGGTAATGCAATATGGCAACAGAAGCACAAACCAGTCCTGAAATGCAAGACTTAACTGGAAAATCAGGAAATGCAGGGATTAGTTGGAGACTTAAGATTTGAGGCCATGGCTATGTCTGCCCATCTGCAAAGACTCTGCATCTACAAGATAGGGGCAGAGTTCAGGAAACCATATCTTGCTCGGAACTACACCATGGCTGGGGCTGAGGAGAGGAAGGCTCAAATGTGGAAATCAGTCTGCAGTTTAGTTGGGCACAAAAAATGCAGCAGACTTCCAGTTTCCATACAATACCCTGATTCAAGCCAGTCAGCAGTGGCCTTCAAGAATCCCAATAACCTGAATTAAAGACAATTAAAAACCTGAGAATGAAGACCTCTCTCAACTCTGTCTCAAATCACAGGTAAAGTCAGAACCACAGAGACATTTAGAGAATTTCTTTTGAAAACATGAAGTCTTTATTTAAAAGTCACCCCAGAGAAGCCTTCACTGACTATCCTAGTCAAAACCACAAATTCTACTACAAACCCTTTATTTCCTTTTCTTGCTTTTTTTATGGCACAGAATTCCAGAGTTGGGAGGAACTCTAGAAGGTGCTATGTTGAATCACTCTCCAGTGGTGAATTCCTGACAAATAACAGTCTCCTATAAGTGGTCATTAGCCCACATTTGACACTCTCTCATGAAAAGGGTACCCCACAGACCCCAAATGCCTCTTTTCTGTGCTCTCCAGGGTGCACTGTACTCACTTTTAACTCTGCAGTGCACTGAGCATCTATGCCTGGCCACATGCTGTCTAAGGACACTGCCTGTGATACAATCACCGCTCACACCTACTACCTAACACACAGCAGGCATTCCACAGTGTACAGGGATGACAAAGAGATAAGTTCTCTCCTGTGGTACCCCCTTTGGTCAAAGTCAAATTCAATTATCAAAGTCACCTGGTGAAGGCACTGTGACAAGTCCCCAGGAAAGGACAGAGAAAAAGAGTCAGATGGAGCCCCTGACCTCATGAAGCTCATGTGCAAGGGAAGGAAAAATACAAAATGCAAACCAACAGAAGATGACAAGGGAAGCAGCCACAATCCAGTCCCTGGGATTCAGGCCCAAAAGGAAATTGCTATCAGCAGAGAGAAGGACAAAAGGAAGCCGCTGTCAATAGGGCTATCAGTGAATGTCATCAAGGTGATGTGTGACTGTAAACTAAGAAAGGAGTCAGTCACAAGCTAAGGGACAGGACAAGTTTTCCTAGTGAGTTGGAAGCAAGGCTCTGAGCTTAGCATTTTTGAAAAACAAAACATCAGAGAGGCTGGAACTGGTGAATGAGAGGGAGGGTGGAAAGTGAGTTTTAAAAAGGAATTGTGAATCTGAGCTGTCAAGGCAGTTGCAACCCACATGGGTCGTTTGGATTTTTTTCCGTGACTACAGTTTGAAAATACAATAAAATACAATCAGAGAAATTTAATGTCAAGGAGTAATTTTATCAAACAGTCTTTACAAGTCTACTGAAATAGATTTAGCAACAATCCATTTATGAGCTTGGGTTTTTTTGGTTATTACTTTACCCATGTTTAAAGGTGAAAGTGTTTCTGATTTTTCCACAACTGGCCAATAAGAAAAAAAGAATGGAGGCTGCTCCTTACATGTGTCTGAAATTACACAGCAGTGGAATCAGAGCAGGGAGGAAATCATATTTTGTATTTGCTGGCAAATTCAAAGCTCCAGAAGTCACCATTATTCTGAGGTCATCTCAAGCTTTATATTCTACCGGGTTAAGCTTTGGTAAGCAGCTTAGAAATCAGTCTGATTTGCTTTTGCATGAAAAAACATCGAAGCCTCTAAACATTTTAACTAGATCTGTAAGGAATCATCACAACATGAGAGAATAAAATGCGTTTCTACCCATGGCACCCTAGTTCAAGAACTATCTAGACTTGGCGAGATGTTATTCCACCTGCCTGAAGTGCAGAAATTGACAGGAACTTCCGGGTCTAGTTAAGAACTCATCAGACACTCACCTTGCTCATGTCTGCTGGGGCAAATAAGCAAAGTAGGCTAGCAGACCAAAGGTACCCTGTCTCATGATTCTGTCCGGCATGTGAAGTAAGAATAGTTCTCAGAGACGAAGATTTGCATTTGATTTGGTGGTTAGCTACACTAATTTTGAACCCCAATTGAATAAAATGTTATCCCTCCCCCAGATATATCTCCATTCTTCTCAATAGCATACTTGTAAGACAGGAAATTATGAAGATTATGCTTCCCTCCTGTTACATTGGCACTGACATAATATTCTTGATATTGACTCCACCCACAAAGCCTAAAATATTTACTATCTGATCTTTATAGAAAAGTCTCCAAGTTTATCTTACATTAATAATTCAGTGGCAGATGAATGCAGCTGGCCCATGTGCTCACAGAAACAGCACTTGTGTATGAGATGGTCTTGTATTCTCCTGATAGTGACTGTCATTCAAAATTGGCTATTATGAGAAACTATCCCAAGAACTAAAATATGGTACTTCCTCATGACCCATCTATATAGCAACTGTTTATCCTTGAAATGAATGAGCATGCCTTAGTGCAACCAGACCACTATGTAATGATAAACTTCTAAAAACTGTGTTCAACTTCTTAATAAAAGGCTGTGGTGAGAGGTTGGGAGCAGAGTGGATCTAAGAATCTCTCTCCCCAGCCTAAAAAAAAAAAAAATTCTCCTGGATGGTTATCAGAGTCCTAGTGACCAGGTCAGCTTTGGCTGCCCATGCAAATCACCTGGAAAGTTTAAACATCCTGATTCCCAGGCTATGCCAAGACCAGTGAAACAGCACTTGCAGGGATGGAGCTCAAGTAGGGTGTTTGCAAAGCTCACCTTCCAAAGTGACTACTGCTCCAACTACTGCCAAGCTTAGCTATGAGGGTGACAGACTTGCAGGAAAAATTGAGCACTTTTATGTTGTTCCACAGCCCAAATCTATGGCATACATCATTATCTAGATTATTTCTCTTTGTGTCATCCATGTTTTTCTATTTTTTTTTGTAGGTTTGCTTTGACACCTTAGAGATATTGCTAATGCTGGAGAAGACTGCTAGCTAATTCCTTGTCCTAGATTCAGAGCCCATACTCCCAACCCCTGCCACTGTAGATTTTACACTGCAGAAAGCAGAATTCCTCTGCCCTAATCAGTAAGGGCCAGGCTCTGGACCACCTTTGTAGCTGGAAGTTCACTAAACCGTACAGTCCTAAAATACTCACTCTACTGCCTTTTTCCCACAAAAATAGAACAAAGGCTCCTGGTCATGCTTTTCCACCTCTCCTTCTGCCTACTTGTTAGTCCTAGTGTTTCTTAGTAGTCTGGTGTGGTGTGCGGTGTCTCCTGTATCTAGGGATCTTTCAGGACGAACTTCTTCCCTTTATGATTATCATTTCTGTGTCTGTACATCTTGCCATTCCTGTCCTGATTAAAACAAGTTCAGTGTCTATATTCTGTCTAGAACTTTCTGCAAAACAGGTACTCACAAGTTCCAGTAACCTATCTACTCAAACACATACACAGTGAAATTTTCATTTATTTGAAGTAAGAAATAATGCTTCCTAGTTCATGTAACAGTTTTGCTCACTAAGACTTTTCATAAGCAATAGTTGATAACACTAGTCAAACTGGAACTGCAAAGAACTGACTCGGTAACTCCATGTCTAAGGAACTGCAGCTCCAGAGATGCTTTGGCCACAACACATTGCAGATGGGGACAAAGGCACACACAGTGCAGCACTGCTGTTGTAGAGAAAATGGAAAACTCTTATATTTACATCAGCAGGATATGGATTACAAGTTATGGTAATGAATGTAGCAGTTAAAATGAACAAACTAGGTTTGTATGTACAAATGTGTGCCAGTTTTTTAATAATATATTAAAAATGACACTGAATTCTTAAGAATGCATGAAATAGATGTTTTGATTTTAGACATATGTTGAGATAGTTAAAGTATTCAAAAAAACAAAACTGAATGCATATCAAATTCATAATAGCAGTTGCCTCCAGAAAAAAGAATGATAGCAGTGGTAAAAGTGAAGCTAATATTAATTGAACCTTTATTAGATTGAGGTTTCAACTAGGTCTCACAAACATCAAACTCATTCAACAACTAGAGCAAACATGAGAGTGCTAAAATTATTATCTCCAAATCTCAGGGGAAAAAAAAAAACTGAGGCTAGCAAGATGATGCTACCATCACTGCTCCCACCTGATCCAAAAACCAAGTTCCATAGCTGGATTACTTCATCCTTCAAGTGATGTCCCTGCTTTCACTCTGGCCCACCATCTCACCTCCAAATCCCCATCTACACTCCCACTTAGCACAGAGTAATCCTTTAAAAACTTAAGTTCAATCATTTTATTTCTCTACTGACAACTTCCTAATGGCTTTTCTTGCACTTAATTTATATATTTTTAATCAACATTGGTTCACAACTTTGTATATGATTTAAGGAGATTGGTTCACACTTCTACACTTAGTTTTAAACATGAAATCTTTATCCTGGTCTGGAAGACTGTATAATTTTCCCTGATCCCTCTCATCCTGCCCTAACAAAACACTCCCCTTTCTTCCCTGATCATACTGTTCTCTCCACACTCATCTTTCCTGTCTCTCCAACCCCCCCACAACCTGGCTTCTGGATTTCTGTAGTCACTGTCTTCCTTCTGAAGCACTCTCCAGAAGCCAGGATGGCTTGCCTCCTAGTGTCTGACAGCTGCCTGCTTTCCAGACCTGCTGCTACATGTCAGTTATGCTCTCCTGGTAACTGGCAGCTGTGGAATCGTTCTTACTATTTTATAAGGATGAAATTCAGCCACAGTTTAATCAACAGATAAAACTTACAGTCTACAGAAATGTTAATGAGAAAATGTTAACCAATTATTTTCTGATTACTACTATTCTGATTTTTATAGGTGTAATAATTTTGTGAAGATGCTTACCATACAGATATTCTATAAAGGCTGTCAGAAATAAAATCACTCCCATCACTCTGGCTTTACTTCAGAGAAGAGACTTTCTTTCAATGGTGAGAAACTTGCTGCTTCCTGTGGCAAGGTGCCCAAATCTTGGTGCTACCCCATCCAGAAAGACCTTGGGCTTGAACTACCCAACCAGCATTCATGCTGGTATAAATACAACAGTGTGGGGGAAAAAATGAATGTCAGTCTCCAGCTGACTCGGAGAGAAATTAGGTCCACAGGTTTTCATTTACATAGAATGATGAAGAGAGAATTGCTTTTTATCACTATTCAGAAAACTCCCAAATTGTATGAATGACTATAAGGATACAAGGCTTGCAACTCAGACTAACTCACTGGGTGGCCCTAAGCAAACCAATCTGCTCTGAACAATTCTGAGGTGAATATTGGAGTGTATCCAGTTATTTATCTTCTTAACCATTGATCCTACCATCTTCCCTTCCACCTTAGCAAGAGAGCTAAATACACCATGTCAGGTAAGTTGTTTCTCTTTTTTTGGTAAGTCTACCACAATAGGAACAGTTGCCAGGAAACACAGGGTTAGACTCTCTCCCTGCATGGTAGAATCCTGACTGTCAAGATGCTAAAACAAGAAAATTATTTTATTTATAAAAGCCTCAAAATTGAAATTTGTTTGAGTTCTTTTAGACATTTCCCCCTCTACAAGTTATGTTTTTATAAACCCAACAAATACAAGGCCTTGGGGACAGAAGGACAGGAGATAGGGTCCTGCATACCAGCCCAGGACACCTGGTATTGCAGGAAGAATGACTAGACTGTACATCAATGGGGTACAGATGTAAATAAAGAAGATTCAGATTAACACCCCTACTTACTAATAAATCTACCTACAAAGTAGATTTGCTCAGCTTTACTACACTGTTTTCCTATGCTCTGAATTCAATACTGTTTAAGAAGTGAGAAACTTTTTACTTACATCTGCAAATTCTGAGACTGCTACTAGAAGCTGTACTCTTTGAGATGTTCTCCTTTGTAGATGGCTTGTTTCACCTCCAAAGATTTACAGAATTCTAAGATACTGACTGAATCTGTCAGAATTAGCATCTTTAGAGTGCCCAGGGAGGGGCCAGGAGTAGTTAATGCTTAAGAAGGAGGGGGGAATCCTCAGATAATACACACTATTAGCTCTCAAATCTGACCTAAAGGGAATCTCTATCTCAAGCCCTGGTACAGATCAAAGACAGTAACTTACAAAGTAAAATAGAATTAAAACTTCCAAACTTTTCCAAATTGCAACAACCACGTCTGAAAGCACTAAGATGCTGCATGAACTTATCAGGATTCCCCATGCCCATTCCTTGACCTAACACACATTTAAGATATTAGAAATAGTATGGCTTTCAGGAATACTAGTTTACAACTATTATGGCCTTGGAGAAAGTAATTTTAATTCTTTTTTTTTTTTAAAGTAATTTTAATTCTTATTGACTATTCATAATGATTTGCAATAAAAGAGTTGGAGCTGATGGATCTATGGTAGGCTTTGTTGTAGGGACCTTTTCTATACTTCCTGGCCCATGCAGGATGGGCCCTCTCTCTGCTCATGTATAATACACAACTAAACCCAAGGCACCTGTTTTCCCATAAGTGTTGATAGCAGTAAGGACAAAGTGTGTTCTGAGATTACAACTGCAGCCCAAATTAGAAACTTTTGATTGTATGGGTGGAAGGAGGTTTTAGGGACGTGAATGGGAAAAGAGGTTATGATGAAGAAAATGAGAACCGTAGATAATCTTTGATCTGTCAATCATGCTAACAATAAACTTCTATAGATTTAGGAAGAAAAAACTGTTTGGTGAGAGGTCCAGTCACTACTTAAAAGAATTAGGTCAATTAATTCAATACGCACTTAGAAAAAATCTGTTACAAGGGAAATGAATACAGAGAAAACAAAAACAAAAGTGTGAACCTTGAAGGAACTTGCACTGTATTTGGTTAGACACACAAAGTTAAAAAAGAAAAACTAAAAGCACATTATCAATAAATAAAAAACAAACTACATGCTAACATCTATAAATGCAATGCTAACGCTAACATCTATAAAACACAATGAAAATAAATGACCTTAATGGAATAAATGACAAACAATAAAACAGAAAAAGCTAAGCTTTTATTTTATATAAAAGTGATAAGTGCACATTCTAGAAAATAGAGGCAAGCAAAAGTAAAAATAAATTTTCTTTGACTAGAGATAACTAATCATTTTAATTTGGTGAATGCTGTTACCATACCCCCAGCCCCAAGTTATTAATTTTACACTCAAAATTTTGACCTAAAAATAGTTCACTCCTTTTTTACTTAAACATTATCATAAACATGTTTCAATGTCTCAAAATTTTTTTTCAACATCAGTACCTTCAAAACACTTTTGGCATCTAACTAGTTCTTACCGTCCTTACTCTTTATACCCTGGTCTCCCTTAGGGGACATGTCAGGGACCCTTTCAAAGTCTGAGTCAGATCATGTCATTCCTCTGCTGAAAACCCTCAAATGGAACCCCACATTACCCACTGGTCTCTATTTTCCAGTCATAATGCCTACCCCAGGACCTTTGTACGGGTGTTTATTTTCTCTTTGGAGAGTGCACTGCCTTTCCATGTCTGCTCAGATATCACTTCTGACAGTGATATTCTTTCTGGCGATGCCCCTCAAACTCTCCCTTTGTTTCTTTCTCTTTTCCCATTTAGACAAGTGACCCATTTATCATGTTGGCTGCCTGTTTCTCACATTGGCATACAAGCTCTAGGATAAAGATATTTTTTCTTCCTCACTAATGTATCCTAGGTACCTAAAATACAGAAAGCACTCAATAAATACTAGTTGGTTAAGTGACTTATTAATAGTTAAGGTAGTACTATCAGTATATTCTGTAATTAACCAGTTATCCCCTGAGTGAGGCTGTTCTTATTCTTTACCATATGAATTACACTGTGATGCACATACTTCATGCTATTCAATGATTGGTCTGAGGAACATCAGGAGCATAAACGTCAATAGAAATGCAGGGTCCAGGCTGGGCACGGTGGCTCGTGCCTGTAAGCTTCAGCCTATGAAGTGGCCAGGGCTAGGGATCGCGGTTCGAGTCCCGCCTGGGGCCAGTAGCGAGATCTAGTTCCATAAAAATTGCTGGGCGTGGTGGCGTGCGCCTGTAATCCTAGCTGGGAAGCTGAGGCTGGGAATTGCTCGAGTCTGTGGTACCCTGGGCAACGAAAGACTGTGGTTCCATGGGCAAAAATAATGAGACCTAGTCTAAAATAAATAAATAAATAAACAAACAAACAAACAAACAAATAAATAAATAAATAAATAAATAAATAAATAAATAAATAAATAAATAAAAGAAATGCAGGGTCCAAGGCCTTGTTCCAGGTCCACCAAGATGGACTCTACATTTTCACAAGATTGCCAGGAGGGTAGCAAGTACTAGACAGTTGGAGGTCCCCCTCTCTCTCAGGTTATAAAGAGTTCAGCCTTATAAAGAGTTAATCACTGAACTGCAGTCAAAGGAGAGGTACACCAATTTACACCCTATATCAATCCAGTTCCCAACAGGAAACACACATATGGCGCACTCAAATTCAAAATTAATTACATAGGTATGGGGTTCAGGAAGAAAGCTTGGGGGATTAAATGCCTTGACCTAAAGTGTTCCACCTCCCATCTGTGGCCAAGACCCCCCACTGGCCAACCAGAAGTTAGAGAGCACAAACCCTGAAAAGGTCAGTCCTCCTGAAAGAGAGCAAAGGAAAGAGGTGGAGAGAGGAATTGGACTGGGAGACAAGCCAGCCACAGCAGGAAACGAAGCACTGGATAGGCCTTAGCAAGGCCACCAAGAGTGCATTTATGCCAAAATACAGCTTTTGTGGTCATTCTAGCTTAGAAATTATTTGATCTGAAGGGAGAGTAAAGTGACCATAATTTCTTAAGCAGGAAATAGGCTTAAGAAAAATCCCAAGGAGATTTACGTTGGCAGTTACATAGAAGACATTGAAGAAACATATAAAGGCAGACATTTCAGCAAAATGACACTTATGGAAATGAAGCTTAATGCAATGAAGACAGCTAAAGAGAACATCTCTTTAAGGACTTCCATGCAACTTTTTTTTTAATTTTAAAAAAAAATTTTATTTTTGCATATTTTACAATATATGATTGTATAACTGCTAATCCCCATGGGAATACCACCCCCCCCACACACACACACCACATCTCCCCTGGTCTCTTTGCCTCCTTTCTTTTTGTTGTCTGTCCTTGTTTAGTCCTTTAGTCTTTTTTTTTTTTCCTTTGAGCCATTTCCTTG